>JANTPZ010002020.1:0-20472 GCA_025593235.1 Vachellia pachyceras | reverse complement strand
CAAATTTACTAATGGACTGGGCTTAATGCAAACTTTGAACTTAATAAGTGATTCGATTATTTTATTTTGAGCTCACGTTTTGGTGTATTTAATATTCAAATGAAATGCCCCATTAGTAAGTGAGGGATATGGACCTTACTATCTCTAGTCCAATTAACTAACCCTCCTTCACCCCTCCCTAGCTCACAATAATAATGTTAGGGATGGGCAAGCTCATAGTAATATGAATAATTAATGTTTAAATTTTTGTTAGGAAATATGTTCATATTTAGCACATGATTGCACCTTAAACAGTTTGAGAATACATGTGTTTAGTAAAAAAAATGTGTGGGTGCATTTTGTATGAAGCAATTGAATGCTTCTTATAGGATAAATTGTACATAACCCTCTTTGAACTTTGAATCACATTCAGACAGTCTCTTTAATTTTTAAACCCCTCAGAATCTCAAACTCTTGTATTTATGCAAGTAAATCCCATATAATTAATTTTGTAAATAATTTGTACATGTATAAAAAAATTGTACACCATTTTAATCACATGCACAAAGTTTAAGGGATTATCTACATATATATCAATCAAGGTTTGAAGGGGTGTTAATTATGTCCCAAAAAAATAAAGTTCAAGAGGTATATATTTGAGAGTTAAAGATCATGGAGTTATTTTTACGTAATCCAATGTTCAGAGCGGTTTAGTGAATTAGTATATATACTTTTAGTCTTTTTTATATAACAAACTTTGAATGGTGTAGCAAGAAGATTTAATTATGCCAAAAAATTATTATATCTGTTTAAAGGTAAAGTTGTTAATTAATTACTTAATTCTTTCTTATTTATGCCATGGGATTTGCATTGTAAGTATGATGAACCGTGTCCGAAAGTCCGAATGTGTCGTTTGTTAAGATCTTCGTACTTATTGACTATAATAATAAGTTAATTAATAATAATAATAATATATATATATATAAGGATATTAAAAGATGGCTTACGTGCGTCAATCCCAATCCTGTACCTGCCCAATATTTTTAATTATGTCCTTTTACTCCTTCCGTTCCAAAATACTATCTAGAATTGTTCGCACAGGTTAAGAAAATCTAACCTAAATTAATTATTAGTAAATTAATGCACAAGTTGATCTTGTAACACAATCTTGTAATCGGAGCCATGTGCGAGCTAGGTTTAAGAAAACGTCCTGCATGGAATAGAATTGAATTTATGAGAATGAAAATGAATTGAATTCAAAATGACAGAGAGAGAGAGAGAGAGATTGAAATTGAATGGCTTGAGAGATTGGGTAGAGAAAACCCAGATGTCTGAGGTAGGTGCTGTTGAGTTTGTGATCGGAGGTTGTTGCGTGTTAAATCGTGACAAGAAGAAAAGTCAACAAAATTGATACATCATCATGAATTTGACTTTTTTTTGAGCTCATGCTTGAAGAAAATATTTGTCTGATGATCTCAGGAGGAGCTAATAATTCTAGAGCTGTGATGCCGTTGTAGAAACTGGCACCCCCATTTCTCTATAAGCTTCTATCTTGAGATGAGATCTCCCTTCGTAGTTGGTACTTGTGTTTGTAACAGACAATTCCTTCAATCTTTCATGACATACTCTTCCTCATACATAAATACATACATAGACATATCGTTTTTAAAAGAAAACCTATCGGTAATCCACCATGATGAGCCTTTTCTGATGGACAACTTCTGGTAATTAATTAACGTTGTTTCAAGAAAATATATATATGTTTGTGTGTATGAAGTAATGAACAGAACAAAAAGCAGGAATTAAAGAAGTAGAATAGAAGATGAGATCGATGATGGATTATATTACATTTACACAGGGTTTAATTCGCGAGAAGCAACCAAGACCTTTGAAATCTCATAAATGAGCCTAGCTTCAAACTCATTCATGGAAAATTTGTGTGTGACTTGACGAGATTTCGGAATCCTCTTCTGTCCGAAAGCACCATCACCGATACTCAAGCTTCCCCCTGCTGCTACTTTTCCAGACAACTTCAACATGAAGTCAATATAGGCATTCTTTAGCTTGTTCAATAGCTTCAATGGCGACTTCACCACCAAACTCAGCTTCGGTATCGCCTTTATCCTCCAATACCTCCTTGTTCCTCTCAACCGAACCATCTTCGACATCTTCTTCTTCCTCCCTTTCCCCATCACACCGGCGCTGCCGCCGAGTCGCTGGTACCGCATCAGCCGCCAATTCGTCATTAAGCCGCCGGAACTTGACCTTGGCAGGAGGGACTCCGTTTCCATGTTTTGGTATCTCACAGAGAGATCTAGAGGGAGGAAGGATGAAGCTTAGTGATGAAAAGAATGGCTTAGACATATATAGAGGAGGAGATTGTAAAAGTACGATTATAAATAGGGAAACACGGGAGGTGCATTGAATTTTCAATTTTCAATAGATTGACTTTTTTGTTTGATGTTATATATACGAAAGAGTATCCTGCACTTGATTTCTATCTTTCTTTCTTTCTATTTTATTTTTTATTTTTTCAAGTCTTAACTAATGACTGGATTGTCGTGTGTCATTTTACTTTAGTGATAGCTAAATTTTTAAATAAAGTGTTAATCACAGGAGTATTATGTTGATTAATGTCAAAGAAAACTCTCAACATTTTTTTTTTAATTTTTTTAAGTTGGCGGTTGAGAACTTAATTATACAGCTATATATTCTCCTTTATTTGGGTTGAGAAAATTAAATGCATATGAAACTGATGGATGTAGATTTGCTACCATCCTTTTACTCTTCAGTAGATTAATTTAATAGTATGTTTAAAAAGCTATAAACCATTTGTGTTTTTCATTAAATTTATCATCTTTTATTTTAAAATTTTGAAGTCTAAAATTAAAATAATTTTTTAATTACCAATTCAATAATGAAGACCAAAAATTAACATTTTCTACATTTATCAGATTAAATGAAATAATGACATTATAACGGACTAATACTGCGTGATTAAATTAATTACTAGTGGTTAATTAATCTTCCATTCTAAAATAACACGAGAGAAAAAGCTTTTTTTTTTACAGTTCAACATCTCATAAAATTGACAAAAGTCAAAATCCAAATCCATCGTAATATGTTTTTATAACATATACGTGCACACAGAACAGGGCAATAAAAATTTATACATGACTTGGGAGATAGACTTTCAAATATATGATAATTTCATTTTTCATCATCAAAGTCAACAAAGTTTGACCCAAAATTTAAATTGTGGGTTTAATTCGGTCCTTTTCTTTCTTTCTTTTTTGTGTGGGTTTAAATATATATTATTAATATGTGTGTTTGTATTCACTTGTTCATCATTCACTTTCTTATTAGGCAAGGACACGTAGAAGCATGGAGAACGAAGAAGTAAGGGCATTAAATAAGTTCAAATAATTTCACATTTTTATTGTACAAAACAAAATTTCCTTCCACTTCACTAAAATTCCCCCAGGATGTATAAGATAACTAACCATTTTGTTAAAAAAATTAATTTTAGAAAAGAATGATGACTATTGTAACATCATGAGGTATTATCTATATTTAACTACATGTGAGTACATGGTTTTACCCTTTTGGGATCCCATAGTTACCCAAAAAGGCCTCGGAGGTCAAAGGCCACACCCTGACTATGGGATCCGAGACACCTTTTGGGTAATTATAGGATCCCAATAGGGTAAAACTCTGTGCTCACATGTAGTTAAACAAGGATAATACCTCAGGATATTACATAATATGTTACAACTATAGTAGATAATTTTTCATACATATCGAAATTCAATATTATTCTTCACCAAAAAATCAATATTATTTTCTGACTAACGTTGGACCCAATTAAGATAGATTACTTAGTTTGATTTTAGTCATGTTCAAAATCTGGATTTTACTTAAAAAAGAATCACTCTCAATCTTCGGGCAACCAATTACTTTTGAAGTTACAAAATCACATTTTTGGAAAAAAATCACTGAACATTTTCCATTGCAAACATTTATTATCCAGCTTTTTAAAATGAATTGATCTCTTTATTCAATTGTGCATAACTCATCTTTAATTATGAGCAAAATGAAAAAGACACTGCAAACAATTAAAAAAGAGTTGCAATTATATAAAAAAAATCACATTGTAATAAAAATAATAAAAAATGAAAAGTGTCCAATTTCATGCCTCCTGTCTTAATGTCTTGAGGCATTTCATCAACCGTTGTTATGGATATCATCGTCATCACAGTCGTCACCTTCATCCCATTAACGTTATTGCCATTTATCATCTGTTGTTCTTATCGTATTTATATTGTGATTAATATAAGTATTTAGTGCCGGACTTTTTTCTTTGTGGCCGTAATTATCATATATAGACTACGCCCAATTCACCCAAAAAAAAAAGACTACACCCACCAAAATTTCTAGAAATTTTGGGACTTTTAGTAAAATTATTGGAGGAATATCACTGTAAAATTTCCCCATATTGTCCCGTTTGAAAAACCGTTGAGAGAATGTAATTTAACAGAATGTATTTTGGTAGAATGCATTTATGTTTAGATAAACGATAGACTCAGAATGTAGTTATTCTATCAAAAATGAGTTTTTCCTCATAATGTATTTTGAATGGAAAAAGTTACCAAAAATTATAATATGTAAGTTAACAAATTTTTAGAATCAAAATGTATTTCGAACCAAAAGAAAAAGTGATGTCAAACACCCACATTATCTCTCAGGAAAAAATTAGCTTAGATGGATACATCCACCATCCACGAACAAAGTTCAATAAGTCCATCATTATGCCAGGAAACGGACTGAATACCATTTATATATATATATATATATTATTCATTTCGAATTTAATTTTGGTCCTTTAGACATTTATCTTTGGCCTTCTGAGTTCTTTTTCTTTCATTGGTGTGATAGCCTTTGGGATTTATATATATGTATATTTTTTTATATAAAATTTTTAGGAAAGGGGTTGGGTTCACACATAATTAAATGGTAGGACACATAACTCATGATCTACTGGAGTCTATCCCTGCGGGCATTGAAGCAAGCCAAATAAGCTCTTTAATCTGACCATACAGATTGATCAACCAAACTTCACTAACATGTGGTGATACCTCTCTAAACGCCGCGACTGGAGTCACAACAAAATGACACTCCCGAAGATCGATTTCTATAGAGTTGAGCAGGCTTTCGGGTCTTGCCCTAACTCTAATCGGTAGTAGATTTCATATGCAATAATATAAACCATATCTTGATCAACCAAATACGTTAATAGAGTTTACTTGCATGAAAAGTTATTCGAGTACGTGCACTCTACCTCCAATCACTTTGACATTTCTACCGAACCGATCTATAAGCCAGCTTCTGCCAACGATCTAGCTATAGCTAATTAAATGGGTCGTGTGCTTATATAATGATTTACTGTAATAATCTTATTATGAATGAATGAATGACGCGTGCTAACCAAAACTATTCTCTGTTCAACCAATAATGGGTCAGCCTATACATATACACACCATTCAAAGTTCAAACTGTTTGCATTGAATCTGTCGTTTATTTATTATTTTTTTAAAAAAAAACAGGTGAGAAAACAGCCGCCTCTTATAATTATTATTAAAAAAATAGGATGTAAAATATGCCTAATCATACTGGGTTTTTCAAATGACAGAGCCCTGCATGTAATCTATATGCTAATAAGGATTTTTTTTTTGTCCGACAAGCGATCATAAAATATGCTATATTATAAATCAAGCTTGACATGTTACCTACCTACCACCTTTTTTTTTTGTAAATGAAGTTCAGAGTTTGAATTCTGTTAAATGAGAAAAAAAAATCAAACACTATTATGAGATAATTATTATTATATGGGTCAGGTCAAATATGGAATATTAGATGATACTATATATAAAAAGCAGTAACGAAGTGAACGAGTCGAAGGAGGTTAATTAAATTATAAATGAAATTTGATTTTAAATGAAAGGTTTTTTTTTGTGGAATATGTGCAAGACTATTGGATAATAAAATTGACTGTACAGCCTGAAATCCATATGGATGCTGCATCAATGAACTTTTGGTAAAACTAATAAAATACTCCTTTAATCTTATTTGTGAATGAAGTTTCAACGTATTTCATGTAAATTGATAAATTATATTTTAAAATTTAATAACTTTGTCTATATTTAACATTCCTTCTCATCCTTCATATAAGAACCACTTTAGTAGAAAAAATTACACTATAAAAGATCTTATATTAGGGAATGGGAGAAGAGAAGTGCACACTAATACCTAATAAAAACAGAGTGAATTCAAAATTCAGGTTGTGAAAAAATAGAATTCAGAATTAAATGTCTCCTAAAATATATTATATCTAGCATAAGAAAAAAAAAGAAAGAATAATTCCTTCATGATTCGGTGGGCTTGAAGGGTAAGTATGGGCCTCCAAAGACTCTTTAAACAGCCTCAGACTGCAGTATAGCTTGGGTACGATGTAGCCCAATTTCTCTTGGGTTACCTGAACACACGTAAGATTGGATTTCATTTGTGTAGTGTGGTCACATACAGTGAAAGGAATTGATTCCTCGTAACATAATAACATAAGGTTCAAATATCCTATGAAAGATACAGTGACATTTAATGTCTGATAATATCTCGAATATTATTGTCTTCAATAAGAGGATATATGTGCTTTAGCAAATAAAAAAGTTTCATTCAACTTTTGTTTTTTAAGTGTATTACCCACTAGTTACTTTATAAATATTAAAAATTAATTAAGTCATTTATGTGTAAATTGTAATAAGTGTGTGGTATTCACCTAAAACACCTCTTTAATTTTCTATCTTATCCATTTAATATATGCAATTAGTTGGGATACCTTGAGAAAAAATTATAAATTTAAGAGATAAAACATATTACGATATTGTATTTATAACCAAAATAAATCTCTCAGTTAACTCTTACATTTAATATTGAAAGGGTAGCATCTTAAGCTTTTAATTTAGGGAGATACACTCCATAATTAACTCTTGGGATCAAAATAAATCCCCTAATTAACTCCCCAATTTAGGACTGGAGGGTAGCCTCTTAACCTTTTTTATTAGTCAACGTATCTTAAGCTTTCAATGGATGGAGATATAATCCATAGTTAACTCCTTGTATTACATTAAAGGTCAAAATAAATCTCTAAAATTAGTTTGCACTTTGTACAACTAATATTACAGGGAGTAATATTTTAAATTTTTACAATAAATCTCTCCTAACCAATAAATGTTGTAAGGAATTGACTTACAACCCATAAAATCGTAAGTTCAAATCGTATTGCTGATATGAAGGTTCCGTTGCTAGACGATTTGTAGGTACTCTAAATTTGGAGGTACATCCTGATCTGATGAACCCTCCAGATTTAATTCAGTTAAATTTTTATGTAAAAAAAGAAAGAATAAATCTCTTCCAATTACATTTAAGGCTAAAATAAATCCCCTTGTTTACTCCTAAAATTGGGGGAGCAGTGTCTTGAGCCTTCAACTATGGAGATAAACTCCAAGTGCATTTTGTAATTTTATCGTAAGAATTATTGTTGATTTTACTTCCTTAATTTTGGGTTGTGTGGATAAATTTTAATATCCTTACCACTGGAAGGGTCTTTTGGGAGATATGGGGGAAAATTAACAAATTAATTGGAGAATATCACCCACACAATGTGAAATGTTAATTGCATTTGCATAATGTAGCTAAAAACTAGTTGCATGTCGTAAAAGTTTAGTTGCACGAAAATTTAATTAAATAAAATTTTTTAAAAAAATAAATGCAACTAACCTTTTACATTGTACAATTGAATTTTAAATGCAATTGAAATTTCACATTATACAGGTCGCATTTTCCAATTAATTTGTTGATGGAGGATTTTCCTCAATCCTCCTTAGCATTTTTCTAATTAAATCGGAATGAAATAAAATTAATAGCTAAAAATTCAATTAAAACCAAATAAAATTAGATGATGAATAAGTGATCAATTAAACAAAATTACATAACTTCTTCAAAATAGGGAAAATGACGAATAAAGTACCTTGAAAATGGTGAATCCTAAAAAGATGATTTGAAATTTTAAATCCCTGTCAGCTGATAGTTCAAGGAAATGACTTGAATGACCCTGTAACCATTCACGCAGCATTATATGAATCAAGTACACTTTCTAAACCGTACAAAAAAGGGTGCGGTTTAGAAAGTGGCCTTTATAAACCGTTCAAAGAGAAAAATGCTTAGAAAGTGAGTTTCATTCAAATAAGTTTAAGTTCATTCAAATGAGTTTCACGTAGGTGAAAAATAAACTGTTCAAAAAATCTAGATTCAAAACGCTGTAACTCTTTCATTTAAAGTTCAAATTTAACAAATGACCTATGGTTGGAAATCCCTTTGAGTCTACTTTCGAATGAGATAGATTCCAAATCAATTGGATACGTGGTTTGAGAGATATCATCAAAAAACCGAACATATATCAGGAATAAACGTATTCCAGATATATGTTCGGTTTTTTGTTTATATATCTCAAAACATAGATCCTATAATTGTGAAACCTGTCTCATCTGAAAGTATACTCAAAGGGCTTTCCATAGATAGGTCATTTGTTATATTTGGAGTTCAAACGAAGGAGTTACAACGTTTTGAAATTTAGACTTAAAACAGTTTAAAAGCGTACATTCTAAACCGTAGCTAGAAGCTGCGGTTTAGAAAGTATACTTTCTAAACTGCAGCTTTAAACTACGGTTTAGAAAGTGCACTTTTTAAACCGTTCATTGGAAAAAAACGGTTTAGAAAGTCCAGCTTCATTCGAATTAGTTTCAGCTTTATTCAAATGAGTTTTAAGTTAATGAAAATAAATGGTTCAGAAGCTCTAAATTCAAAATGCTGTAACTCCTTCATTTGAAATCCAAATTTGACAAATGACCTATGGTTGGAAAGTCCTTTGAGTCTAATTTCGAATGAGATAATTTTCAAGTCAATGGGATATATAGGTTAAGAGATATGATCAAAAAACTGAAGATATATCTGGAATAAAGGTATTCCTGACACATGTTTAGTTTTTTTATCATATCTCTCAAAATACTAATCCGATAATTGTGAAACTTATGCCATCGGAAACTAGACTCAAAGGGATTTCCAATGATAGGTCATTAGTTAAATTTATAGCTGAAATGAGGAAGTTATAGCATTTTAAAGTTTGAGCTTTCTAAACCATTTCTAAATAGTAGACTCATTCGAATGAGCTTCAATTTCATTCGAATGATGAATACGGACTTTCCAAACCGTTTTCCCCCAAAGGTTTAGAAAGTCACCTCCAAAGGTGTAAAAAGTCCACTTTCCACACCGTTGGGGGAAAAATGGTTTGGAAAGTCCGTATCCATCATTCGAATGAAATTAAAGCTCATTCGAATGAGTCTACTCTTTAGAAACGGTTTAGAAAGCTCAAATTTCAAAATGCTGTAACTTCCTCATTTCAGCTCCAAATTTGACAAATAACCTATTATTGGAAAGCCCTTTGAGTCAAGTTTCCAATGGCATAAGTTTCAAGTCATTGGATTAGTATTTTGAGATATATGATAAAAAACCAAACATGTGTCAGGAATACATTTATTCCAGATATGTCTTCAGTATTTTGATAATATCTATCAACATAAATGTCCAATTGACTTAAAACTTGTGCCATTGGAAACAAGACTCAAAGGGTTTTCCAATGATAGGTTATTTGTCAAATTTGGAGCTGAAATGAGGAAGTTACAGCATTTTAAAATTTGAGCTTTCTAAACCGTTTTTAAAGAGTAGACTCATTCGAATGAGCTTTAATTTCATTCGAATGATAGATACGAACTTTCCAAACCGTTTTCCCCCTAAAGGTTTAGAAAGTCACCTCCAAAGGTGTAGAAAGTCCACTTTCCACACCCGTTGGGGGAAAACGGTTTGGAAAGTCCGTATCCATCATTCGAATGAAATTAAAACTCATTCGAATGAGTCTACTCTTTAGAAATAGTTTAAAAAACTCAAACTTCAAAATGCTATAACTTCCTCATTTCAGCTCCAAAATTGACAAATGACCTATCATTTGAAATTCTTTTGAGTCTAGTTTCCAATGGCATAAGTTTCACAATTATCAGGTTAGTATTTTGAGAGATATGATAAAAAAACCAAACATATGTCAGGAATACATTTATTCCAGATATATCTTCAGTTTTTTGATCATATCTCTTATCCCAGATATCCCATTGACGTGAAACTTGTCTCATTCAAAAGTAGACTCAAAGGGATTTCCAACCATAGGTCATTTGTCAAATTTTGACTTCAAATGAAGTAGTTACATCATTTTGAATTTAGAGCTTCTGAACCGTTTATTTTGATTAACTTAAAACTCTTTTGAATAAAGTTGAAACTAATTCGAATAAAGCTGGACTTTATAAACCGTTTTTCCCAATGAACGGGACGTAGTTTAAAGCCACGGTTTAGAAAGTATACTTTCTAAACCGTAGCTTCTAGCTACGGTTTAGAATGTACGCTTTTAAACTATTTTAAGTTTAAACTACAAAACGTTGTAACTCCTTCGTTTGAACTCCAAATATAACAAATGACCTATCTATGGAAATCCCTTTGAGTCTACTTTCAGATGAGACAGGTTTCACAATTATAGGATCTATGTTTTGAGATATATAAACAAAATACCGAACATATATCTGGAATACGTTTATTCCTGATATATATTCGGTTTTTTGATGATATCTCTCAAGCCACGTATCCAATTGATTTGAAATCTATCTCATTCGAAAGTAAACTCAAAGTGATTTCCAACCATAGGTCATTTGTTAAATTTGAACTTTAAATGAATGAGTTACAGCGTTTTGAATTTAGACTTTCTGAACAGTTTATTTTTCACCTACGTAAAACTCATTTAAATGAACTTAAGGCCCCGTTCGGGGTGGTTTTAAGTTTTAAGTTTCAAAATTTTTAAAAACTAAAACTGGTTTTTGGCTTTAGGTTTTTTTTGTTTTCAATTTTAAAAAGGTGTTGTAAATTAGAAATGGCTTGACTCTGCGGGAGCTGCTTCCCACCGCCCGATCCTCCGCCCTGACCACACCCACGCAATTGACGACGTCTCTGCCGGCAACTCCCTCATCGACGCTGCTGCCATGTCCCACGACTCCGCCGATCTGAACATGGCTTCTAGCGACAACCCCAATGCGAAGAGCGAAGTGGTCGTGGAGGACGGTGACGAGAGGTTGCTCAAGTGGGAAAATGCGAGGTTGTTCCAGTGAGGTGAGTTAATTAGATGTCTGATTGGGTGATAAAGTTTTCGCTGGAAAAGAAAACAGAGTAGCAACGAACGAAAGAAAGAAAGAAAGGTAGTGGAGCATGTTTCCAACACTGTTTGGGCTGGGGGATGGAATGTGTGAGAAGAAATGAACTTTGAATGATAAAATCCTGGAGAAACAAGTGAACGATGGGAGTTGAAAGCGAACAAGAGAAGAAACAAATTAATTTAGAGCCTTGCTTTTCTTCAGTTTCGCAGGGGACAGAGCAGGAGAGGTCGCCGGCGGTGGAGTGGCCGAAGGAGGGGATAAAGGTGATGGAGAGCTTACTGGCGGAGGAGAATATTCATGGGAGGAACGGCTTGGGGAGGGTGACGATTGAAGAGTAGGAGAGAGAGAAGCATGATAGTATTTCAAAACAAAATCAAAATCTCAAAACCTTTTTTTGTGGTTTTAAAATCTGGATAAAATCTGTTTTGAAATAGTGTTAAAAACCAACTTAACTCTATTTTAGCCGAACACGTTTTGTTTTCAAAATTGTATTTTAAAACCAAAAACTGAAAACTCAGCACCACCCCAAACGTGCCCTAAACTTATTTGAATGAAACTCACTTTCTAAGCATTTTTCTCTTTGTACGGTTTATAAATGCCAGTTTCTAAACCGCACCCTTTTTTGTGCGGTTTAGAAAGTGTACTTCATTCATATAATGCTGCGTGAATGGTTATAGGGTCATTCAAATCATTTCCTTTAAACTTCAGTAAAGATGCGTTAGAAACTATCAGCTGACAAGGATTTAAAATTTTAAATCACCTTTTTAAAATTCACCCTTTTCGAGGTACTTTATCCACCATCTTCCCTTCAAAATATTGCCCTCATATAAACTTTTTCTTCTTCTGTTTTTCCCATTCGGCGAAAGTCTCTTGCCTTTTGTGTGTGCGCGTGCGCGTTTTTTTTAATCTATTCTTCCTCGAAAGTCTTTCCAATTACAAACCGAAGTTTCCGCCTTCTAAACATGACTTTGATTTCGTTAAATAAACAAATGCTAGAATGAGCTTGATGTGACCGACGTCGGCCCATCGAATCCTTTTCTACTTCGCAGTTCAAGATATTTCTCTCCAAAAAAATCTTGGCATCTGGTAATGAAGCTTCGCTTTCTCAACCTCATGTTTTAAGCTGTCTACTTAGTCCTTTTTGGCTGTGATCTCTTACTGCTGCGTATATGAACTTTCGGGGTTCAGTTTTTACTTATTTCCCAGGTCGTATTTTGTACTTGATTATAAGCTTATGATGTCACTGTTCTTTTCCTCCGTTGATTGATTTTCGTTATTAGTCCACACTGTGCCTTTGCGGGAATTCAAGATTTCCTCTTGTTTTTTGAAATATCAGGAGCCCCTTTCAGGTCAGATTTGTTCCTGTACTTTTATCAACTGATTAGATTTTCAAATGAAGCATTGAATACTCTTCCGTCAGCTCGATAAACTTGGTAATTAGAATGAAGAACCAAGTATAATTTTAGCTAGATTTTTTTTAAAAAAAAACCATATGTTCCATTGCCCTTCTTTTTGGATGGTGTTGCGCATTTGGTGTTTATCTGGAATTCAACTCAAGATTGGTGCCAATGCCAACGGATTCTCAAGTTGGGCTTGCATAAAAACTTCCGTATGATCACCGAACACCCCCTCCCCCAATTGTTTTAAAATTTCCGTTGCTGACGTTACCTGCTTCTTGGCCATCTAAGCTCATTGAAGTAGAAAGTAAATGGTTAATCGGTTTTCTATTTTTGTTTTTGTGCTATGATTTTCGCATAAGACAGTTAAACCTATACAGCAGTGATCTGCTGGTCCAGTTATAGCAGTTAATTTGTTTAGTTGGACTAAAGCGGTTTTTTTACTGAATATTGAATGTATTTTTGTATTCTTAGATGTGCTTGTTAACTGTTTTAGCTTCTTCATCCCTTGCTTGAAATTATGATTTACTTTGCCCTTTTTTCCTTGAGAATCTTGCCCACCATTGTGGGTTTAGTTTTGACAAGCTATTTATCTTGATTCATGGAGCTTTTCCTAAACTGGAAACCTAATTATTGTTTTACTTTGTTCACCGTCTGCATACTTTTGAGGATACGTTCTCTTGCTGACTTACATTTGGAACTATACAATGCTGGCTTTCATACCGAGTTTTCAAAAATTCAGGCCAGGATAGTTGTATATGATACAGGAATAGATGAGAAAGTCCTCACAGGGCATCTAGTTTGGATTACTACTCTCCAACATAATACAAAGATAAAAACAACACAGCTAAACAATAAAAATTTTAATTGGGGCTCACCCTTTCAATTTGGTCGCAGATTAATTTGACATATAGATGAGATGGACATTTATTGATGATTATAATAAACATTGAACACCCATGTATAATCATTCTCAATTTGTTGTTTGCTCTAGCAATTCAGAATGAGAGAAATTCAGCTTGGTTCACATACTGTGATGTCTCATGGATATACGGTTGCAAGAACACACAGGCATGATTGGCTCATACTCTTGCTCCTTGTGGTACTTGTGATCATTCTAAATATTATCCATCCTTTCCATCGCTTTGTTGGGAAGGATATGATGACTGACCTCAAATATCCCCTGAAGAGTAATACGGTTCCTGTTTGGGCTGTTCCTGTGAGTTTACTGCTTTTGATTATACTTGTGAAGACATGATTCTTTCTGTTTTTTTTTTTACCCCCAAGTATCATACTAAGAAGGCTATGTTTTCTTTTATGGGTAGATGTATGCGGTTTTATTGCCTTTGTTGATATTTCTTTTTGTCTATATTCGAAGGAGAGATATCTATGATCTTCATCACGCCGTATTAGGTAATAATTTGTGGAAAATCCTCATTTATTTATGTCACAGCATGTAGTGCAAATAGCTGAAAGGAGACAGTTACACTGGGTGACACCAAGTTGTTTGCCGATGCAGGTCTCTTGTTCTCTACTTTAATAACAGCACTAATTACTGAAGCAATAAAAAATGCTGTAGGTCGGCCTCGACCAGACTTCTTCTGGCGTTGTTTTCCAGATGGAAAGGATGTAGGTTTTTCCTTAATTGTTGTTTGTGTGAGAGATCTATGTTGCAAAACTGATCTTGTACAATGATATAACTTATTTGTTGACTGGTTGTAGCTGTAATATCTGATGATTAATTGATTCTTGTTAGGTTTATGACAAGTTGGGAAACGTCATATGTCATGGTGACAAGGATGTCATAAAGGAAGGGCACAAGAGTTTCCCAAGTGGCCATACCTCATGTATGTAGTTCGTTTTTTATATTCTTTCTCTTCTGTGTAGAACAAAATTACAGGTTTTGCCGTGCTGAGGACTTTTTTTATATTCTCTCTCTTCTGTATAGTACAAAATGACAGGTTTTTGGTGTAGTGACTTCAGTCACCCTTATATCACCAAAAAAATGACAGGTTTTGCCAGGATATAGATCCCCTGTAGTGCATTGTATTGTTTAGTGCTTAAATGTAGTTCTAAATGTAAAACTTTTATTTTATATATATAACATTTATCTTATTGCTAATAGGTTGCACTTGAGCACTGCACAAAAAAAAAACAAGAAGAAGAAGAAGCACTGCGGGGGATTCAAATCCAGTTTTTCCCTACTGATAATTTCCTTGAATTAAGTTTTGAGGAAATGCTGAAGTTCAGCTTAGCACTTACATGGGTTGCTGAATTTCTAAAAGTTTGCTTCATCGGTTGCTTGTCTCATCATATGCAGGGTCATTTGCTGGTCTGGGTTTCTTATCTCTTTACTTATCCGGTAAAATAAGAGCATTTGACCGCACAGGCCACGTTGCAAAGCTTTGCATTGTTTTTCTTCCTTTGCTCATGGCATCACTTGTTGGCATTTCTCGAGTTGATGACTATTGGCACCATTGGCAGGATGTTTTTGCTGGAGGTCTTATAGGTTTGTACTAGATTTAGTAATGATATTGATAATTGACAGCATAAATTTGTCATTTGGGCATTCCATGACTTGCTGTGTTTGAATTCTCTTTTCAGGGCTTACAGTAGCTACGTTTTGCTATTTGCAATTTTTCCCTCCTCCTTATCACCACGAAGGTATGCTTCAATGCAGATTATATAATTGGCTTATGTTTCTCATATGCAATAACAAGTATCAAACAAGAATGACATTGATATGATACTTATCAAATGATTTGGCCCATCACACACTACTTTGTATAATTAGCATATCATTATGATGACTCAGAATCTGAAACTGATCGATGCTCTGGATATGATTTCTGCAGGCTGGGGACCTTATGCTTACTTTAGGATGTTGGAGGAAACACATGCTACTGCTACTCATATTTCTAATGATCAAAATCAAAATTCTGGAGTTGAGCCTGCAGAAGCTCATGAGGAGAACCAGGAGGGTCCAAGCTGCCTTGGATGTGTGGGTCTTTCTGTGGAAAGGGATCATCATAATGCAACATTGGATGAAATGGAATGTGGGAGTGTGAGGAAATAGTTGTCATGTTGTGAATCATCTCTCACTTGATCTGCTTTTCTCAAAGTTCTTGTAGTTCATATGGATTTTCTTCCCAAATTAGAACTAGTTTTTCTGTAGTCAGTCTCTTGTGTATTTGGCAGTAGGTGCGGCAATAAAACATCTTGATTCACTTGTTTTTTTTATAGCTGTGGTGAAAGAAGTTAAGGGAAAATGAGAATTGAAATTAAAATTAATTTTTTTTGAGAAATTATAGAAATAAGTTTTCATTGTCGCTTTCGAAGTAACTGCTGTTGCCTCTTGCAATCAAACTTGACTTTCTCGTTAAAAGTGACTTTGGTGGATTATATCAAAAAGGAAGGAGAAATGTCATTATTATGAAGAAATAGCATCGTTTTTCGCCTCTAATGATTTATATATTTACTTGGAACAAATGCTGTGGATTGGATTGTCAAAGCATCAAGGAAGTTTTAGAAACAAAAATCACCATATCTTAAATCCCATGGAAATTGTGATTTGTCATTAGTTTTCAATGCTAAATACTTTCTTCATTTTTTTACTAGTCATCTTTAATTGATTCAAGTTTTAAATATCCTTAATTAAATGCAAGTTCTAAATATTTTTTCTCAATCGCTCTTTTCACCATAATTACTTAACATCCTTAACATTGTTCATACTTTTTTATTGTATATGCTAAATACTTCTTTGACCCATTGTATTAATCTTATTTTTTGTTAAGGAAGGGAAAGTGAGGGAAGGGAAAAATTTTGAGTTTTGTTTAGAAAAAAAATGAAGAAGAGGGCTTATAAGTTTTTTAATTAGTTTTTTCTGACTTTTTTATCTTTGAGTTTTGTTTAGGAAAAAATGAAGAGGGCTTACAAGTTTTTTAATTAGTTTTTTCTGACTTTTTTATCTTATACTTTATCTTTGTTAAAATTTTATAATCCCATTTTTTCAATTTTTTTCAAAATTCAGCAAACAAAAATTTTCCCCGCCCTCCAAATGCTTCTTACCAAAAACAATGGCTAACGCAAAAAGCAATAACATCACATGATTTGGATGCAGTATATGAAGATGAAAGATGACTGTTGTGGGAATAAATCAGAAGTGGTAAAATGTGAAAGAGAAGGGAATGAAGAGGAATGAATATACATGTTTACCTCACCCTCTTCCCTTCTGCTACATCTTAAGCAAATCATGCATATTCCTATTGTTTTCTCTCATTTTCTCTCTTATATGAATTCCTCGTGTTTGTCTTGCCTCTAAAAATGCTGGTCAAATGTGTGATTACCATCTTTTTCTTCCTCATAGTGAAAGGACTCACATGCTTACCTGCTGGTGAAGCTGACTTCTGAAACTTAGCTTGCTTGGCAGGAACCATAGTGCCATTGGATAATTTGATGCTCTTTCTAGATGTTGATCTCTGCAAATTATAATTGCTCCAACTTTTCTCGCGTTTTCTCGCCACATTCTCTACCCCGTCTCTGCTAAATCTTTTTGAAATCATCTTCTCCTTCGCGTTGACCTCCATTATCTCTTCCTCCTTTCTTGTTTCTTTAATCTCTCTCAGAGCTATTTTAGTCCTTACTGATATCTCATGCTCACTTGCCTCGAGAGCCTTGATCCATGCTTTTGCTGCTTCAACTTTTTTATCAGCAATTTCTTCAGCCACAGCTGCGTGATTAGTTAAATAGTCATACTCAAATTTTGAGATAGTAATCAAAGAGCTATGCTTAGCTGCCATAGCTCTCTCTCTCATGGTATTTTCAGTGAGGGTTTTCAGCTTCTCAAAAGCTTCACTTTCTAATGCTTTTATTACTTCCAATTCCTGCATCGCAGCTTCTAGTTTTTCCTCAGTCATATCAATCTCAAGCTCAGTTGTTTTGGTTTCTTCTTTCGTGGCTCTATTCTCTTTAGTGATAATCTCCTTTTCCTTTCTTGCTGCTTCTGTTTCCGCCTTTAGTTCTTCAAGAGAAACCGACAAACTCATGGCTATTGATTTGGCTTTTCCTTCAGCATTAGACACAGATTCCAGTTTTGATTTTGCTCTCAAAAGCTTTGAATTAAGATTCTGAACTTTCGACTCCACTTTTTTCTCCTCCTTCTTCACGTGAGCCAACTCGGCAGTAACATGATTCAGCTCATTTCTTATAACATCTATGGAGGACATAAATTGAAAACCTTCTTCTATGATTGAAGCCAATTCTTTCTTTGCCGCTTCTAGTTCTTCTGTTATACTCTGTAACAAAGAAGAGCTTCTTGATTCATCCAATTCTCTTACCGAATTCAGTTCATTCTGTAACATTTCAACATCAGACATTGTCACAGCTAGTTTCGTTTCAAGCTCTTTTGACTTTTCCATCTCATGGGTAGCCTCCTTCATCTTTTTCTCAGTGGTTTCCATTTTAGATAAGAAATGAGCTTCTTCTTTTTCTCTCTGGGTTTCAATATCTCTCAGTTCTTTCAAAGCCTCAATCCTGGCCAATTCTGCGAGCACATGGTCTTCATTAGCATCTTCAATCTCCTTCATGAGTTTCTCTGCAGCTCTTGAACCTGACAGAATCTTTGATCTTGATGCTTTTATCTCCTCCTCAGCTCGCAATTTCTCCTCCATAACAGAAGCAACATCAAGCTTAAGCTTCTTCAATTCCTGTTTAAGGAATTCCAACTCTCTCATGACTTGCTCATAATCAAAACTCTCGTTTTTCCTCACATCCAAAGCCTTTGCCTTCGAGCTAGATTCCTCAATCTTTGAAGAGAGACCTTTCACTGAGCTCTTTGCATTAGAGAGCTCAGATTCTGCAGCCCATCTGCTCTCATTGTTCTGATCAACATCCCTTCTTGCCTTTTGGGCTTCCCTTCCTTTTGGAGATGGCTTCTGAGTGAAATGGACAGACAGTTTCCACAAAAGAAAGTGACAATTTAGTGTACAAAAGCTACATTGTGTCAGTAAAGAAACCAAAAACAACAGTCTAGTAATCCTTTCATAAACATTCCCATACTCTAACTTTACAAAAACCCAAGTGAGAAATGAACTTTGATTCTCTGAATTTCTTCCATGTAAATTTCTCCATAAATTTCAAAGAAAGAACGGAGAGAGAGAGAGAGAGAAGCAAGTGAACCTTATGCATACTGTCAGTTCTTGGTGTCACTTGTACATTTTCAAAAAGTTTACGAGACTGAACTTTGAAGAATCTTTTTACACAAAATTCTAAGTTTCCTACCCAAAAAACTATCAAAATTAGCAAAAGTCAAATTATACAGTAGGTCTCAGAGTTTCGCTCAATTTTTATTGAGTCAATGTATTTAAAAGTTTTAAATTTATCCTTATAAATTAAAACTCTTAAATTAGTCCATATTATTAAATTTGTGTCACCTAAGTGGATTGGATAAGTTTGTATTAATCATACTATGCAAATATAGAACAATGGCGGTGACACAGAAAGTGAATAGAAAAATTCTAGGAAGCAACCAATGGTTGAAGAGGAATTTTCAGTGCTCTGAAACCTGAACTCACCGATGAGAAATCCGCGTAGGTTTTCTTCATGGAAGAGCTATTTCTATCTGCAATATTATCACCATAAAAGCTAACAGCTGCTTTAACTGACCCAACTCTTGTTGTATTAATCTCTGACCCATTCATTTCCATCTATCCTTCTCAACAAAAATCTGCAAAATGAAAGAACTTAGTTTCTAATATAATCCGAACTTCGCTGCTACATACTGGAGTTCTTAACAGCGGAAGCCAGTATTAGTATCATCGAATAGAGTCTACAAGGTAGAAAAGGTGAACCTTACGTACCTGAGACTGAGACAGATGTTGAATTCGGGTCTCGTGGTTATGAGATGAAAGGTCCAATGGCGAATGAAGACGACGACGGAGAAGAGGAGATGGAGGAGGGAGGGAAACCCAATGAATGGCTGATATAGGAGGCATCGCAAGATTCTATCCTACTGTTTAATTTGGATCTTTCGTTAACGGAATCCAAATTTTGTTCGCAACTTCTCGAAGTTAGCTAGGGACCACCTTCTTCGAAAATCCATGACTTCCTCCAGAGCCAACCGAACCGAGTTTTTGTACGTTCTATGATCCCATACACTCAACTCCAAATTTTTTTTCTAAGTTTATTATATGTGCGTGTATATTAAATTTAATGTGTCATGCCCCTGGTATATAATGAGTTTGTTCGGAAACACTTAACTCTCACTTAAAAGTACGTTTAACAGTATTTTTCTCCAAAACAAGATAATCTGCTCCATATATTTACCTCGACTTGCATAAAAGTACTTGTCTACCGCTTTTTCAAAATGACCCAATCTGTATTATGTTATTATCTTCGGCCAAACTATTTTTTATTATTATTATTTTGTTAGACATGCGCATACTCTCGTAAAAGATAATTCTATTTAAAATATTGTCTGATGATAAATATAAATATATTTTTAAATGAAAATTTGAATATTCCATAACACAGAAGGTGTCATCACCCATCTCTCATTATTCATGCCTTCTCGCCAACGATATATATTCTCTCCCGTGAACGAAGAAGTATCATATTTAGGATTGAAGAGCATGTGTATGTATGCATGTCATCAGCCAATATGGTATATCATTGGCCTTGTTAGTGACCACGTCATCATCAGGTCCTTGTCCTCATCACCATAGTGACATGCCATGTCA
>JANTPZ010002016.1:0-30318 GCA_025593235.1 Vachellia pachyceras | reverse complement strand
TCAAGTGGTGGGACAAACATTGCTGATGGTCTGAGGAAAGGTGCCAAGGTGTTTACAGATCGCCACTGGAAGAACCCAGTTTGCAGTATTATATTACTGTCTGATGGCCAGGATACGTACACAATCAGCAGCAGGCCCAATGCTGGAACAGCCTATCCATCACTGCTCCCAAACTCCATTAGTCGAAATAATGGTGCGGGCTTGCAGATACCAGTGCACGCATTTGGTTTTGGTGCTGATCATGATGCTACTTCAATGCACTTAATCTCTGAGATGTCCGGGGGTACATTTTCTTTCATTGAAGCTGAGGATGTAATTCAAGATGCGTTTGCACAGTGTATTGGAGGACTCTTGAGCGTGGTGGTGCAGGAATTACAGGTGAAAGTTGAGTGCGTACACCCTGCTCTGAAACTGGGTTCAGTTAAAGCAGGGAGTTACCAAACCAGCACAATGGCTGATGCAAGGATGGCCACTATCAATATAGGAGATTTGTATGCTGAAGAAGAAAGAGACTTTTTGGTGACAGTCAGTGTTCCCATGGACAAGTCTTGTGATGAGATGTCATTATTGATCGTCAGAGGCCTTTATAGGAACCCACTTACAAAAGAGATGGTGGCTTTGGAGGAAACTAGCAAAGTAAAAATCCAGAGGCCTGAGGTAGCTGGAGAACTGGTAGTGTCAATAGAAGTCGACAGGCAGCGAAACAGGCTTCAGGCTGCAGAGGCAATGGCTGAGGCCAGAGTTGCAGCTGAACGTGGTGACTTAACTGCTGCAGTTTCTATCCTTGAGAGCTGTTATAAGGCATTGTCTGAAACTGTATCTGCCCAATCAGGTGATTGTTTAACTGTTGCTCTTTCAGCGGAGCTAAAAGAGATGCAAGAGAGGATGGCTGACCGACGTGTGTATGAGCAGTCAGGGAGGGCTTATGTTCTATCAGGATTGAGCTCCCACTCATGGCAAAGGGCAACCACACGCGGTGATTCTACAGACAGCACCAGTCTTGTTCAAACATATCAAACACCATCCATGGTAGACATGGTGACTCGTTCCCAAACCATGATTTTTGGGACGCCACAGCCTCGTCGTGTTCTCCGCCCTGCTAAATCATTTCCTCAACGGCAGCGAGGACAGTAGTAATGTAAGCAGCATTTGGGAAATTCTACTCAGCCTATACACCTTCTAAGAAGACCTTCAAGTTTCTACCTTTAACCTATTTTTTCCTTGTGAATTTGGCATGGTGGGTATAATGGAAGTAGGGAGTTTAAGTTTCTTTTTTGGGGGGGTGGTTTAAATTCCTAATTTTGGCAGTATATAACTGTAAATGTTAATGGGGGGTGGCTACTGGGACAATGATCCAAGGATGAGGGTGGAAGGACAAGATTGAAGTTGTTTAATGTTTGCAAGTTGTTTCTTTAATAAACGCATTATAAACCTGAAAATTGTACTCGAAGTTCGTTACAGGTTGGATTGTATCCAAAGGGTTTAGATTTGAAAAAGTGGGTAGAGTTTGAAGCTGTCGAGATAACGCGGGACTCTTCCTGTTTGTGGGCACTTTGGTTTATTGCAGGTCAATGGTGTTTTTTTTTGTTGGGAATTTCATGCTTGAGGACTATTCTTTTGCAGCAAGTACGAATTCATGTTGCAAAGAAAGCACGATCATTTTCGCTTACGAAATAATGCATTGCGGCTTATTTACCTGTCGGATAACTTCCAAAATTGGGTCAGTCTCTGATGATAAGAGTTTTTTTTTGGGAGGTCGAGATTATTATCGCTTCTGAGTTCTGACTTCTGATTGCATCTAATGTTCCTAATATTTTTAACAGAAAAACGAATATTATGATTTTTTTGGAAGAATAATGCTATACAGTTGTTATGACTAACTATATAATTTTATAATTATAATTATATTGCACCATTGCCATGAATTATACTTTAAAGATATAAAGGTCTTCTATATTCATTTTAAAAGTAATATAATAATGCTAATAAAAATTAATATTTTTTGCCATAAAAAATTAATATTAAATCTTTTTTTTTGGTAAAAACTATAAGTTGTATAGATTAATATTAAATCTTTATAAGTTGTATGGTTAGTGTTTAAAAAAAAATTTGCAGATAAGTCGAGATAAAGCAACCCTTTTTACACACACATATATGGTCAAAGCACTTATATGCAATTTAATTCATTGTATTTTACATAAATCGTGTGTAATATAAGAATCAACTATTTTTAATTAGGGAAGCTAAATTTGTTACTCTAATATATATTTATTAATTTTTAAATTAATTTCTCTGCTTGTAATCCATATATAATCTAATTATATATATAACTAAATATTTTTAATTAATATATTTCGTTTCCTTAACCTTCGTTAAAGAAATCCATTTCCTTTTGTGTTAAGATTTTTTGGTAGTATTTTAAAAAATATAATAAATATTGGGGAAACCAATCGAAGATTTTCCTCTTGTCGCAGGTGTCATCGTCTCCCCTCTGGCTCTGATAGAAACGAGGCTATGCAACTTGAGAGAGAGAGAGAGAGAGAGAGAGAGAGAGAGATGGCAAAGGTTGCCTCATTGGGCGCGCCGCCTGCCACGTGATCTTCCACAGCTTTGATTATTCATGCTCCATCTCAGCGGCAGGGACCGCCCGCTCCGCTGCTTCACTCTTCATCGGCGGTCTATATATAATGTAAGTGCTTCCTTCTTCCCCTTCCATGATTCCCAATTTCCATTTCACTTACAACTCGCTGTTACTGTCTTCGCTGTTCACTATAACAGTTGCTGCATTTTCTCATCAAGTCGTTCCTTTCTGCCGATCGTTACCGATGAGTAATACTTGAATTTTTACAATTTCTGCGGCCAACCAAGCACGTGCTCATCACCACAGGTGCTCTCTCTCTTTCTCTCTCTCTCTCTCTGTGAAATAATGGCATTCTTGTTGCGTCTCCAGCAATCATCATCTCCACCTAATCGATTTCCTGCTTAATTGCGATTTTCTTTAGCGGGTAATTCGAATTTGTAGAAAGATGATTGCGTTTTCACTTTTGATTTACAATATCAATATAACCTCGCTTTCACGCATCCTTCCGGAGTCAACTGTTTTGATTCTCTCTGTCTAATCGAGCATGGCGCATGTTGGGCCCACGCATTAATCCCAGTCGGCCACTGGCCCCACAATTCACAAGCACTGGGGGCATCGTCTCAGAAAAAGTCAAAAACTTGACGAAAGTTTTTTACTCTTATTTATGTTCAATTTTATATGTTTATTCATCTTTCTTACATAAAACAAGTTGACGTTCCCAGCACTAATAATTTGAAAGGAACGTAAGACCCACCGATTTACATGGATGTGCATTAAGCCTTCTATCTTTTTTTTTTTGCCGAGGAAGTCTTCTATCAGCTTCTTTAAAGGGTGTCTATAATATTAATATTCCTTGGGAAAAATTAATATTCCATGGTTGAAAATTAAAATTGAATATTGTATGCAGAATTGTAATGAATGGCAGTTTTAAAATATTTTCTGTTAAAGCGGTAAGCATGTTTATTCAAATTAATAATTCTATAATTTTATTTTTTCAAAGTAAATATATTCTTTTAATAAATCCTATCTGAGGCATCTGAGACACCAATTACAGTACCTCTTTCAAAGGTTTTAAACATTAATTCTTCAATTAGATACAATGCGGTTGGTTCTATAATTTTAATTTAAATACTGTTATCGCGTTTTTTAAACCCTGACAATTCTGAGAGAGAGAGAGAGATCCGGTTAGATCAACCTCTGATTGATTTATAATAGTGGCACCTCAGTCTCCACTCTTCAACTTTATAGGTGACCATACTGATTGACTCTCAATCATAGCTATGTCTTTGGTTCTATACATCTCCCAAAGAGGAAGCATTTCTGTACTTATATCATCTTTTCCCTGTCATACTCTCTGCCAATAAATGGCAAAGCTCTTCTTTTCGCCAATATATGGTATAAAATGTTTTCCTATTTAGCTACGATCCAATTCAAGAATTTTTTTGTAACTTGTGAACCTAGATAAGAGTGACTAATTAGGCTGGCTCTAGCTGAGCAGTAGAGGGTTGATGGTCCCTTTCAGTTGGGGCAGGGGTCAGTTTCGGCCAGGGAGTAGATGTAGATGATTCTTTTCAAAGTCTTGTTTCTTCTCGTGCGTTATAATTTATAAACCCGTTGTTTCTCATCCTCCTAGCTCTGTCATTTATAAGCCTTGTCTCTGGCCTTGGATTTTGATCGGTTCACTGTCTTGGTTTATCAAGATATTAATGCTGGGTCATATGTCGTTCGCTTGGTGATGATAAGTTCCCATTAGTCAAATCACTCTCTTCGGCATACTTTCAGCTCAGACAACTCGTTAGTTTCAGAACAGTGAGGGGGTGGGGGAGAGGAAGGTGATAGGCTCTGCTCGCTGTATTAGTCTTTGTTTACGAAAAAGTTAACTGCTTTAATTTGCTGTTTCATGCTCGTCATCTTGTGTATGCATATGCAGGTTCTGCCAAAGAACTTTTCTTTGCTTTTTTTTTTTTTCTTCCGGACAAAAATATTTAGTTCTCACTAGGAGAAGAGTTTCAAGTGCAAACTGTGGTGCTCCGGATTCTTTTCAATCAACTGTATAACTGCATAGTAAAAATATAATCGGTGTATGGTTTCACCATCAAGCGAACATTTATGAAACTTGGTTGTGAATTTACATGAGCCAGCTATTCTTCACCGTATATAGCTATTAACTGAACTTATTCAGTCTTACTCTCTACTTGTATGAATATATATGAATATATATCTTTCCTAAGAAGGCGGGATAAAGTTGATTCGAGTGTTTGTTGTCGGCCAACCATGAATTTATTCTTTCCTACTTTCTTTACCTTACATGCATTGATGGGACCCCTAAGTTCGGGGCAGAGAAGAGAACATCTCTTTCGTTAAAATTGATATGATCGGCATTCTCTCTCTGCTGCGTAGAACAAGTAAAAATGAAACCTGTTTCTTTTCTCTTTTTCTGGGGGGTTTTTTGTTGTCTGTTTATGGATTGCTGCTTGCTGTCGTTTTAACTTAATTCACTGTATCGCTAACTTAGCTTCTTTGTTTCTACCAATTTTGATCTAACCCAGGGAATTTGAAGGGTAAATCCTCTTTCGTAAAGGTTTGCCGGTTGAAGTAACTTCGTCCTGTTCAATCCCGATCTCTTCACCGGTGAATTAGACATAATTGCAGCCTAATAGCAATGTTATCAGCTGTTTCGGTGTATGGATTGGAATAAATGAAGCCCCAGCTTGAAGTTGTTATCTCTTCTGTGATTTACTTGATCTTGTTCCGATGCTCACTTTGTGGTTAGTGTCACAATTTACTCTATGTTGGGAATTCGGCTATCTAATTGTTGTAAATAAGTTACCTCGTATTCTATTTTGAGTACGGGATGTTGTTTTTGATATATTCAGAGGACTTATGTACAATGCACACATTTCTCCTCCATGAAGTTTGAAATCCATATGAGCAACAACTCTCTCTCTTACTTAGAATTGTTCCTGGCAGATCAACAATCTGATACTTCAGGCCATAGCAAGTGGGAATGTAGATGTTCTTTCCAAGGGAACCAGGACTCTATTGCCAACTGTTCTACGTCCTGCAATTGTCATTCAGGTATCCTTATGTAAGAATGCAAGATAGGTCTTCTTTCTTAGTAACCAATATGCTTTCTGTAGGAATGCATAATAGATTGTCCATTAATTATAGGTAATTAAAAGATACTATGATCAGGGCCTCAATACTGTCCAATAACTTCTTTATCTTCACTGTAGATGCGAAAGAGAGTGGATCTTTATGGACATGCATATGTGAACCCAACGGGTTTCCTAAAGTAGCAGCAGATGGCCATAGTCCTAATTGCTTTACTGCTTGCAACTGCACCTGCGGTATACTCTCTATTTCCTGCTGTTCCATCGTTCTTTTCAAAATAATTTCACTAATTGTTGATCATTATATTGATTTTACTGCCTTGAAACATTTTTAATATATTAGAAGATTAGCTTTTCTGGTAAAAATCTCATCATGGAGATTTAATACATTACACTTTGTAACAGACCGTCTATTGTCACTGGAAAACATCACATCTATAGCTTTCTTCTTCTTCTGTTCTTTTCTTTCATTTAAACTTCCATTATATTAGTCCAAGGGATGATGATGTGCCATCTTCTATTTTGATGAAATGAAAGTCAATTATATGTCTCTTTTAGAAATGAAGCTTGTGCTTTTCTTGAATGCTATGTAGGATCTCTCACCATGTCAAAAGTTTCAAAGATACATATATCCAGCAAGATTATAATAATCATTCTATTAGTATGTGTCGTATGTACAACTATTGCATTTCTTGCCTCGTTCACATGCTACGCCTGCTGGAAGGACCGATGTCCTATTCAACCACCAATGTTCTCATCAGATAAGGAAACAAGCTGTAATAGTACCACCAACTTAATTAGTAACAGGACTTCGTCAGTGGTGGAAACAAAAATTGCCATTAATTCTCCCGTTAACAATATTACAGGTTAGTTGGAGCTTTGTTTCATGCCATTTTCTTAATTCAAGTTTGTCTTTTCAGTCTTAACCTTCTGTGACTTAATGTATAATATATTAAGGTCCTCTCTTAGCATGCCATTGTCATTTAGTTCTTAACGATCATTTTCTGTTTCTTCACGTAGGGTGCTTTAAGAAGGCCTCTTTCCTGTTTGCGAGCAGAACGGAGACTTTCCAAGGAAAAATTGTTCAATTTTCTTTTGCTGAATTGGAAAATGCAACTGAAAACTTTTCAGCTTCCAATCTTATTGGACTAGGTGGAAGTAGCTATGTATATCGTGGTCAGCTGAAAGATGGTAATAATGTGGCAATTAAGCGACTAAAATCTCTAGAAGGGCCTGAAGCTGACTCTATATTTTTGACTGAGGTTCGTTCAACTTAATGTTGTTATATTAGTACTTTTCGCCTTTGGTTGATCATACTATGCTATAATTATATCTAGATAAACGATGAACTGTGAGCGATGTGTTCTTTTTTGCAGATTGAGCTATTATCTAGACTCCATCATTGCCATCTTGTTCCTTTACTTGGATACTGTTTAGAACTGAAAGGGAAACATGTTGAAAGGCTACTGGTATTTGAGTACATGGCCAATGGCAATTTGAGGGATTGTTTGGATGGCGTTTCTGGAGAAATTATGGATTGGGCTACTCGGGTTACAATTGCAATAGGAACTGCAAGAGGCTTGGAATATCTCCATGAGGCGGCTGCTCCAAGAATTCTGCACAGAGATGTCAAATCAACTAATATTCTCCTCGATGAAAATTGGCAGGCAAAAGTATGGACCTTAGATCATCATCAGTATTAGCATAACATATCAAATTTGTGGCAATTTTCACTATTTTATAGTCTTTTGACTATATCAACTTGCAGATAACTGATCTTGGTATGGCTAAAAACTTTAGAGTCGATGAACCCCCAAGCTGTTCAAATTCTCCAGCCAGAATGCAGGGGACTTTTGGCTATTTTGCACCTGAGTATGCAATATTTGGAAGAGCCTCTCCCAAGTCTGATGTCTTCAGTTTTGGCGTGGTTCTTCTTGAGCTCATGAGTGGTCGGCAACCTATCCATAAATCCACAGGCAAAGAAGAAAGCCTGGTCATATGGGTATTGCACATCATGCTTACAAAGTTAATATTATCTTCAAATTCATTGGACTTTTAAACTTCTGTTCTTACCGATCATCTTGTGTTCTGCATTCTTTCGCCGCATCTGATTTTCCTATCACAGCCCTACATTTTCATTACTAATTTCATTTGTTGCTTATGAATTCAACCGAAATATATGGACATTAAAATACTGAAATAGCACGTCTTCATTAAAGGCTACACCTCGCTTGAAAGATGGTAAGCGAGTAAGAACAGAGTTGGCCGATCCACATTTGAATGGAAACTTCCCTGAAGAAGAGGTGCAGATAATAGCATATTTAGTAAGGGAGTGCTTGCTGCTGGATCCTGATGCTAGGCCAACCATGAGTGAAGTTGTTCAAATTCTTTCAACAATATCACCAGATAAATCCAGGAGGAGAATAAACATTCCTGTGAACCTCTTTCTGGTGAACTCATCTACCGAGTCTTTCATCTTCATTTCTTGCTTCTTAGTACTATTTCTTCCCAGTTTGTTCATTAACATATCATCCTGAACTTATCATTCCTCTTTCTGGACACGTGCGAATAATGCACAGGAACCTCCGGATGCAGACAAACAAATGCAAGCTCCATCTAGTGAATCTTCGGGTCAGAATTCATTGCAATTGGGTATTAACCACAATCTGATTGTTGGGAACAAGAATGAAGTAGAAACAGTTTCATCTGAGTATATGGAGAGGTTGATCCTCATGACTTCTAAAAGAGAGGGTGGTTGGCATGGATCAGATGATGAACCCGTTGACCTTACTGAGCCTCGTTTTGAATCATTCTGCCTGATGAACTGCAATTCTCCTTGAAAACTTGCACCTTCCAATGGGATATCTTACAGAAAGCGAGTTGGTTTTGACTTTTTAAGAACTTGTTCATCTGAATTTTTCCACTCTTTCTGAAAGGAGGAAAACACAGAAGTTTGCTTTTAGGAAAGCACAGAAATATGTTCATGGTTTTTCTTGTCTTGTACAGAAAAGCATAGGAGATTCCGCTTCTGCTTTATTTGGAGAGGCATCGGACGACATGCTCATACAACCTCTCTAAAAGTTTGTTTTTTGATCTTGGCCATAGGAAATTGCACATTGAAATGATTTATATGTTCCAAACCAGAAAATGGAACTTAGTGTATACAACTTTTGTCATATCATATGATCCAGTTCGGTAGCGAGCACCAAAGAAAATTCGTAAAAAAATAAAATAAAAATCATCTTCTCATAACAAATATTAGCAGGAATAAGGATGGCACTGTAAATTACTAGAGTTGTTCACCAAATTGGTTGGGTTTTTTGTCTGACACGAAGTGACTTGAAGATTGCGGTCGTACTCATCAAGTGGGGGAACAGGCTAAAGTTGTATTTAGAACAGACAAATACTGGTTTCGTTTGGTAAAGCGGTGGAGAAGTACTTATGGATTTATTCACACAAGTCGAGATAAATATGTGGAAGAGATTGTCTCGTTTTACGAAAAAATATGATTTGTAATATATGTAATAAATACATTAGATGTGTTTTATTTCGATTTAAGTAAAGGTATTTTGTAACATCCTTACAAATAAATCCACTAGGCATGTAAATACCACGTTGAGTTGCTCATATTTAATTATTTACAGTAGTTTTTTTCCTTTTCAATCAGTTTAATTTCCCCCCACAGCCCACGGGGCTGAATTTTGAGTTTCAATAGATTAATGTTCATTGTTAGATTTTATTTTCAATTTTATGATTTTGTGTTTGGTAATTGGTTTTGAATAAAACATTGACAGTAGGGGTGAGTAAATGATTTGGAACTCTGTGAACCTGTTCAAACTCGGTAAGATATTTATCCGTTTGGGCCCAAAAAAAGCAGCCCATAACGGACAGGCTAGGGGGATAAACAGGATAGAGGACAGGCAAGGCCTTGGTGCCCATGCGCACCTGTTTATTTTTTTTTAAATCATAAGCAAGGACATAGGGCAACTCAAGTACAGAGTCTCAACTCATCAATTGGGCAAGATGTAAGGAAGGGTTGGTTTGAAACCTCTAAAAAATCTAGGTTTTATTGAAATACAAATATTTTTTAAAAGTTATTTTGGATACGAAATCTCGGCTGAAACCTAGATTTTAAAAAAATTATTTTTTTATTTAATCACACACTTTCTCTTGATAAATTTTCTTTTTCATATTTTGCCTTTTGTCTCTTTTTTCTTTCCTACTTACTTTTTGTTTCAAACTTTGTAAAAATCAATAACTTTTCAAACACAAACAATCTTTTAAAATCTAGATTTTGAAACTAAATTTTACTTTAAAATCTATAAAAACTATTTTCAATCTTAATCTCAGACGAGGTATAAATAAACGAAGGCGCCGCACGCAAACGCTTACTCACTCGGCACTCGGCACTCGGCAGCAGTCCAGTCCTCCATTTTCTTCATCGACGGCCTCTCGCTCTGCTCTCCGCCTCTCGCTTTGACCCTTGCCGGTATTTCTTTCCCTTCTCTCTGCTTTTCCATTAATCCCCCCTTTCCCTTGTTCCGCTGAGCATTACTATTTGTGGGTGTCTTCCAACTTCCAAAGTTCTATTAGTCCCGGTATGGAAGTTCTATTTGCTCATAGAAAGAAAATTCGAGAAATATGAGTGTTGTCAGCTAAATGCAGAACTTCAATATCGTTATCCTGAAACGTTTTTCAATTTTGCTGTCAACTGTAAAAAAGTCTTTTGCTGTCCACTTGAATCCTTATCCTGAAACGTGTCTAATTTTTGCTGTCAACTGTGAACAAGTCTTTTGCACAGCTTCGTCTCCGTGTGTGCCAGTGTTTTTCAATTTTGTATGTTCATTTCCATCAATGATGGACTAGAAAATAGTCTCTCTTTGCTGCTCAGGAGTGCTATCGTGTATTATGTACTGATGCCAACTTGTTGCCAAGTAGCTAAGAAGTGAATATATTTAGTCTTTCTAAGAGTTCTCATGACTAAATGAATAACAATGAAAGTGAGTTTTCTTCATATGGATAATCTTGTAGCATTCTTGAACTCTTTAAGATTCATTACAAAACTTTATCCCTGCTAAATGTTATTACTGCAGGTCCAAATAGCTGCTCATGCATTATGCATATATCTTCTTTCAAAAAAAATGTGTTACCCATCAATCCGTCCGAATCCGATGAGTTCTAGGGCAGCACTTTTAAACCCGGCCTAAATGGGTTGCCAATCGGTTTGAACGGGCGGGCCTGTTGCTCTGCCCTGACTGATAGTAAAAAATATATCAGGCACGATTTAGTAATGCTATGCTTCTACTTATAAACACGTTTAACAATATTTTTCTGCACAATCTCTTCTATATATTTGCCTCGTCTTGTATAAAAGTACTTCTCCACTACATTTCCAAACGGACCCAATATTGTTTTGATTAAAAAATACTAAAGAGAATCTACCCATTTTTTATTAGGGGCAAAAATTAGTTATTAAAAATGATTTACAGTCTATAACACGAGGTAAGTATACAAATGTGTTTTATTTTAATTTATCTTAACGCGCGTTTCCAAGGCTAACGCCCACATGCCTACTATAAATAACAGATTTGCTTTTACTTACAAAAAAAAAACGCATTAATTTGGTTCATTTGGACTTGCTTCGTGTTAAGCAGGGCTCACTGTGTGCCGGGCACATCACTCGCTACTTTTGGCACCTTGGAAGGTTCGTCATTGGGAATGGCTGGGAAAGCTGCAACGACTTCGACGACCTACTCGCCGTCCCCGACCACCCAAAAAACGAAGGCTCCTATTTTCAATGAGGATTGGGTCCGACCGGATGGCCGTGGCTTTCACCAGTGCAGGCCTGCCTGTAAGCCATTGAAACATTTCTATTTACTTAAAATGTTTGGTGATAGCGTCCTTGTAATGGTTTATTCTTTATTGGGTTTTCTCTGTGGGCTTGTAAGCTTGATCGTGGTATATCGAATGCTGTTTTGGAGCTTCTGCTCTATGCAAAGTTGATAAGATCAAATTGATTCACTGTAACATTTCATCGGTTTTCCTTTTCCTCTAATAATATGCGTGACTGGTGTAATATTTGCATACTCAATGTGCTGGATAGAGAAAGTCACGCCGTACGGCGCCTGCTGGGTTAATTAGGTTCGAATGCAGCAGAAGTGTTTAAGCTTGGTTTCTATTGCTTGGAGACTTAAAGCTGGTTTTTTTTAAGGGAACTTACTAGAGTACGCATTTTGTGGCATCATTATGGGAGTCAAAGTATTTGTTATAGATATATATATATATCATGCATATACTTAGTTGTTCCTGGCAGATGTTTTTGATGCATGTGCTAACTGAATCAGGAAACTTGTTCGCTTCTTAATGGGTATTGCTTTCTTTTTACTATTTGTTTTTAGCTTTTTCTGGTTGAAATAGATTGATTCCTTAAAAAGCGAAGTTGTTTTTCATTCCTCCAAGTTGTATAGGTGTAGACCTTTTTTCATCCTGAGGTGGCATTTTAATTCAATGATGCACTGTCCTTTTGTCTAGTCTTTGGCGTAGTAGGCTTATGAGTTACGTATAACAGGAAAAATCACTAGGATAAGGTTTTTATATGAATAAGTTTATGATCATTGGTAGTGTAGAACTACTAATTATTATTTATTATGAGGTTCTCATAGCTTGGTTTGTTAGGCATTTCTAGCTTAGTGGAAGATGAAATACTTGTAATTAGATAAAATATCAAGGAGTATGTTGACTGAAATTATTTAAACTGTGCATTAGAAGGCTTATCATTACATAAACGCATTACCTGCATTTTATTCATTATCAGGGTTACTTCCATATATCTTTGACTTAAATGGTTATACATAAAACCATTCTCAAGTTTTAGCCACTCATTATGTTTGATTGTAGATTTTGTATAGAACTTTCAAGTTTAGGGAAGTTAAATTTGAAGCTTAAAGAATGTTAATAGTGGATATCTTGAATTCTCTCTTTTTGCTCTAAGATCATTTTTCTGATGTGAAATCTTTGTCCCATTGGTCCTTTTGTTGAACATAAGTTTATTGTTGAGGAGAAATTTTTTTGGTGGTTCAGTTTTCAGAACTGGTGCTGTGAATGCTGCCTCTGGATCTGCTTATGCAGAATTTGGAAACACCAAGGTCATTGTATCTGTGTAAGTGAATGTTTTATTTCATGTGATTAGTTATACCAGTTGGCTACTGCTTGTGCTCTCCGGCTAATATAAATATATTATTTGCATTCTATAACACAGGTTTGGGCCAAGGGAGAGTAAGAAGGCCATGATGTACAGTGACACAGGGCGTCTAAATTGCAATGTAAGCTTTACAGCATTTGCAACTCCAGTTCGTGGCCAGGTATATAAAATAATTTTAGATTTGCATTCTTCTATTTTGGCTTTCTCTTTGATATCTCAAGCGGCAATTAATATTCAAACATATCAAGCTAGGGATTGGACAACAAAGAATACACTGCAATGCTTCATAAGGCTTTGGAGGGTTCAATAATGTTGGAAACTTTTCCCAAGACCACTGTGGATGTTTTTGCATTGGTACTGGAATCTGGTGGCAGTAAGTTTGCACTTTCATGATGTTGTTTCTACATGCTCCATTGGTTTAACTTGGTGTCATTCATTTATGTATTGCCTCAACCAATCTTTGTTGACTTGCGTAATTGTTAAAACAGTCTTCTTTGATTGAATCACTTGTATAGACTTTGATAACATATTAGAAGCAGAGTTTATTTTGTGTAATATCTTAGTAGTTGCCAGTTACTTGTAGAGAAATGGTGCTTCATTATATGCTTATTTTCTTTTGATCTGTGTAAAGTTTTCAAGTTATGAGGAATAATCTTTTTTTAAAACTTGGATCAGATGGAGAAATAGTGTAATCAATGTCATCGGGAAAATTATTGTTCCATTTGATTTGATACCATTTTACAATTATCTAAACTTCATACAGCCCATAATTTTCTACTTTCTAGCAGTAGTAATGTTGTTGAGCTTCTGTCAGGTGATCTCCCAGTTGTCATATCATGTGCTAGCCTTGCCCTAGCAGATGCTGGAATAGTGATGTATGACCTTATTGCCTCAGTTTCTGTGGTATGGATCTTGCTCATGTATGCCGCTTTCTCCAATGGCACGTAGGATTACATGCAATAAGCAATACTTTTTTGAAAGATGCCAAATTCTACTTGCTAGCTGACTTTGCTGCTCCAAGAGACTTGTTTAACTTGTTTAATAGTAGCATTGATTTGTTCTTTTGTCCCAGTCATGTCTCGGTAAGAGCCTTGTTATTGATCCTATTTTGGAGGAGGAAGGCTGTCAAGATGGAAGCTTAATGATAACTTGCATGCCTTCTCGTTATGAAATCACCCAGCTCACTGTTACTGGGGATTGGTCCACCCCAAAGATTAACGAGGTATGGTTATAAATTTATAATATATTCTTGAAGCTTGTATACTACTTCAACAAGGGCATTTCTTTGCATTCAAATTTCACATGGGGCTTGCATTACATATTTGCTTGTACAAGTTACTTCAATTGTCAGATCATTCAAATCTTTCAAACCCATTGGATAAATATAACTGAAATTTAGTTAAGGTACCCTTGCTATTTGAGAGCAAATTTGGTGCGAAGATATGATGTACATGTACCGATGTCCAATACAAACCAGTAGTTTGGTTGACATAACATAATGGAAAAGGCTGGAACGAATTCAGGGTGACACTTGATTTCTTCTGGCTGGATGCAGGGAATGCAACTTTGCTTAGATGCTTGTGCAAAGCTTGCAAAGATCATGAGGTCATGTCTGAAAGAAGCTGCTCTTGGTTCACAAGAATAGGGTGACGGTTCTTTATTGATGTCAGTATACAGGCCACATGATCTGCAATTTTTTATTTTTTTTTCTCGGCGCCAACAGTGAGACATGGAGAATGGGACTGGATGGGGAAGCGATTTGCTGAGATAGTGTGGCAAAAAAAAAATTTGTGCCAATGAGGTTGTCAAAGGATTCTTCTACTTATGATATATGTATTTCAGCAACTAATTTTGCTCGCAATTGGCTTGCCACTTTAATGGATTGCCATGAACTTTCAAGGGAGCAAGAAGATTAAAGAATATTCTATGTTCTCAACTTTGCCAGACAGTGAGAACCCAAGACATAATGCAACCCCTGGAATATAGAGACTGATGTTGATTAGGGACTCGTTTGGTCCCCGTTCCAAAACCTAGATTTTATCTTAAAATTTGTGTTTTACCTAAATACTCACATTTTTAGAAAAGTTATTTTAGAGACAAAAACCTAGATTGAAGTCTAGTTTTTGAAAAAATCATTATTTTTATTAAATCATATTTTCTTTCCTAATTATTTTCTCTCTTTTACCTTTTCTACTATTTCATTTTTCTTCTCTCTTTCTTCCAACTGTCTCTCCTAATCATTTTTTTCTTTTTTCTATTTTCTATTATAATCTTGCCTCGAAATCTGTAAAAGGTATTCTCACTATAACTTCTCAAATGTAATTACTTTTTCAAAATCTAGGTTTTACCTCAAAATCCGAAAACTATTCTTTTAAAATTTATTATTTAAAATCTAGATTTTGTTTCGAACATCGTAAAAACTATTTTTCATTTTTCAGTGGGTTTTCAAACAAGCTCTACAGGAGGTTTTTAGGTGCTGCTGAATGAAAGAATTTTACCCCTGATAGAAATTAAAAAGAAAAGAAACATGAACGTCTTAAATGGATCATAATAAAAGAGAGCATCCTATCATGAAAAGGGCAGTGATAATAGACTATTAAACGAGAAGGAAATGTGTAAATAAGAACATCATATGGTTGAAGAGTGAGGCATTTCGTATAAACAATTTAATTACTTAAAAGTTTCACGGTAAGAAAGCTGTATGTTGCGTATTATCATTTCTTGTACCAGATTTTGCCACTGCATTCGGCTCATTTGCAATTTAATTATTTTAATTCTGCTCACTTGTGGTATTCTTTTAATGATTAAATTAAGTATGTGATATTTTTTTATTTTTAAATGAAAATCTGAAGTGTTGGGGACCCCAACACACACGTGCCATAGAACTGATCCTAAGATGCATGAGGATGCTCCCAGGTATGGATACAGACTGTACTTCTGGGTTCTCAAGAACCATATCTTGAGGAAGGTACAACCGATCATGATTCTCTCATTAACGCCCCCACAAGGCCTGTCACCCCTGTTTACTTCTATTATTTTACTTATTAATTTATTATTTGATTATTAAATTATTAAGTAATGTGGGTCCTATGCATTGTTTTTCGAATCTAAAAAATAAACTGGATTGTTCATGAAGATATGTAGCTTTTATAGTAGCTACAAAGATTATTAATGTATGAACACTTTTTACTTTTTTAGTGTTTTCATTCTTTTTGAAACTAAAATATTATGTTAATATAGTTGAATGCCCCTTATATCGTATCATTTCATATGACGAAAAGGACCGAAATATTGAAGGAAAAAAATATACAAACATGTTTTCATCTACATGTTTCTTAGCAATCAATCCTGGATAAAATTACTGTGTAGCAAACGGTATTTTTAGAGCAGAGATTTATTATTCTTCCTTTTCATAAGACTGGATGGAATTTTATTCTTTAGCCCACACATATTTGTGGCTGCAAAGGTTTGAGGAGAGATCAGTTTGCTGAAGAATCGCGAAAAGCAGGATCATGTTGGGCAATTAATACTGGAAATAATTTGGATGTGCAACTTTAAAATCAGAGTTGAAGCAACAAAGGAGTGGTGTAAGTGTAACATGAAGCTAAAATTGATGAGACGAACACGAAACAAGAATGCTTGTGTTTGTGAAATTTGGATAGATGATATATCCTCACACACCAAAGTAACACAACGCAATAATTAAAAGAAAACAATGGTTAGAAAGATTGAGAGGTGAGAAATGTTGCTCCTTCGTGATTTCAATAATTCAAAGTGAGAAATGAACTTGTTTGTTTATCTCTTGCTACTCTAATGCCTCGTTTTGGTATAGTGGAAATGGAATTGGAATTGAATTCCATGATATTGGCATGTTTGGTATGATGGAATTACAATTCCACGTGGAATTCAATTCCGCTTAAATATCCAATTTCAATTCCATACCCAAACTTATGGAATTCATTTAGGTTTCATGGAGTCCAATTTTTTTGGACCAAAATATCATCCATTATGTAAAATAGTCTTTTTTATTACATTTTAAAAAAATCAACATTCATACAAAAAATATATGGATTCCATCTTCATTTCCATATCATACTTTTAAAATCCATTTCCATTTCAATATTCATTTCCATATCCATCAAAATGAATTCTGCGTACCAAACGAACCATAAATTGATGGCTTTAACGAAGGAGGATTAAGTCTCACACATAAGACATCAAAGATATTACACCCAAACTTAAAATGTAACGAACTAAGATTTGAATTTTGTTTGGAAGATGTTCATATATTCACCATATGATAATGCCACGAACACGATGGTATAAAAAAAAGATATTTGTACTTATAAATTGATTGCATTAGAAAATAGATATGGGTAATTTATATTCAAAAATATTTTTTACTAATCTGGATAATATCCACCTCAGTTTTAATTATCAAATATATAATTGTCGGAGCAGACATTGGTTGTCGGACCAGAAATTTATAATAATTAGTCATGATGTAATTTTCGTATTGAATTGCAAATAAGTTAGATGGAAGATGTACTATATATTCTGAGGATATACAAAGAATCATGGCCGTTAACTTTGTGTTGGTGAAACAAATATATTAAACCCGTTTGATGACTTAATAGAGAAGTATTTTTAAATAAGTTAAAATCAATATGTAAAGAAGATTGTTTCATTTTACAGAAAAACACTGTTAAATGTACTTCAGGACCGCATGAACATGGAGTGCAAGAAAATGAATAATTGAAATTCCTAAACCTATAACATTTCAGTTTTTATTTATAATTAATTTCACATAAAATTTTGTTGGAAACTTAACTGAATTAAATTGAAATATAACTGGTCAAGTAACATCATTCTCAATAAGTCAACGTGCTTGATTGAGTACATCGTTTAAAGTGACTTTCACATAAACCGTAACAAAGCTCTTCTGATATATTCACATCAGATTGTATGAAATCATTCTCCCAGTGATTTTTTAAACGAGTACAGTATCTATAAATTGGGTTGGAGATGAATGGAAGGTGACCCCACAAACACCTAATCCAGTTGTTGTTGACCCATGCTATGTTATCTAATATCCAACTTTGCTATTTAAGAAACATTGCAATGATGTTTACAGGTAATTATTTTTTTTTTGAAAAAAATCAATTGCTGTGATATAATTAAAATGTAACGAATTTATGAAACACGATTTTTAATTACATCTAATCAGCCTAATTTCTGCTTGAATTTAACATCATAAATCAAATCTAATTACATACTTCTAGAGTGTTAATGTTTTAATTGTCCTTTAACATGAATCTCATATCCCATAAATTTCTTTTTTTCAATTAGTAGAGAACACTTGAAATATTTTAATTGGGTAGAGTATGCACACACATTCTATTTTTACGCCTCTTTAGCTGTAAAACTTTATGCTATGTTTGGTATGATGGAATTGGGAAGTGAAATTGGAGATAGAATTCATTTCCTATGTTTGGTATGGTGGAATTGGGGGTGGAATTGGAATTCAAAATGGGTAGAAATGAATTCCATGATGTAACTCATGGAATTGTATTCAATTCCATGCAATTGATTTTTTGGTCTCTCATTTTTTTCTATATTTATATCCATTTCCACCCTCATTTTCCCCTCATTTCCATTTCCATTTCCATCTCCATCTCCATTTTTATTTCCACCAAAATCAATTTCAGCGTGCTAAATGAGCCATTAACGTACGGTTGGACCTAGATGCCATTATATATTTAAGCCCAGGAAAAAGAAAAGAAAACTGGGAAGGTCGACAAAGAAAGTGAAAAGGCAAGCTAAAGATTCATATAAGCCGACAGTCCAGTTTGCACCGACGGAAATATAATTATAAAATTATAATTATAATTATAATTATACAATTTGCCGTGACCACAACACTCTGACTAGTAGTAGGATATCAATTATATTACTGATACATGACATTTTCAATGTTATAATTTAGAAATGAAAAATATCCACAACTTTAGGAAGTGATCTGCTGTTTCTAATGACTAATATTTTTATCCTAAACAGTAAAAGGCATTGTTCATTGATTCATAACATTAATTTTTCATGAGATTCTAGAAATGAAATTTTTTCACTGTATCGTAATTTCATGAAAACAACATTTATCACTCAATTTTTATAAGGATTTCAGAAATCAAATTAATTTTTTAAAAGGTATCATTCGAACAAGAAATACCACATCTTATTTTTAAAAATTTATTTTTTATTATTGTGGATGAATTTTGAATGGATGCGGCCTTTTTGGTCCTAATGGATGAATTTAAAAAAAATCTAATTTCTGGAATACTTATGAATAATTTAGTTATAAAGTTGTTACAGTAAAAAAATTTTATTCTTCTAACCTTACACTAACCTTAAAAGAAGATGTGGTTTTTATGACCCTAAATGGGTGAATTACTGTAAATAAATTTAATTTTTGAAATCCTCATGAAAAATTGTTGAGAAAACTTGAAAATTCATTTTTTATTATCTTAAGGGACTAAATTATAAGTATGTTAAAAGTTGAAGATTAAAAGATTAATTTTTCTAAAAAAAATTGACTAAAAGTTCATGGGAGGGATAGAATCGCACCAAACTAAAAAGATAATGGATAAAATTACACCAAATTAAAAAAATGATGGATAAAATTGCATAAAAAAAAGATGAGAGTGCACCGTGGAACAAATTAAGTTATATTTACTACTTTTAATGGTTAAAATTTATACGGGAAATAAAAATATTTTAATAAAGGGGATGAATTAAAAAGCTAAAAAGAAAACACGAGGAGCGCCATTTGTGGAAATGTGAAATTGTGGAGTTGTCTGGAATTGAAATCGCTGGCGCAAGCTTTTGCTTTTGCTTTAAGAGCAGTGAAACAAGTTCAAGTCACACGTGTCAAGATTCCATGGCAGCGTATCTAACGTAGTCAACGCCTCCTCGGATCATCCACATTTTAAAATAATCAAAACAAGCGCCTCTCTTGCGTTTCCTTCGGCCCCATCCATCCAAGCTCTTCGGTTGGTCACACCTACATGACCCTGCTTCTCTGCCTCTGCCTCTGCCTCTGCCTCTTGTACCTTTCATTATTTCTTTCTTCCGTTTTCATCCTTCAAAGTCAGATCCATATCTCTCTGTTCCCTCCCCAAATGACTCATTTTCTGTTTTCTTAAATTTCTGTCGCCTGTGCCTGAACTGGGTTTGTCTTACATACTAATGGTAAAGACTTGAGCTGCAAATGGAAGAAGTTGGGCTTTTGCAGAGGAATGCCTGGGAATCCGTCTCGCTTCAGTTCATGTATCTCCCATGTTTCTTGGAATACCTGTAAGCAACTAAAACTGACTTATACTAACTAAAGATCTTAAGTTGATATATAAGCTCCTTTATCTCCCAATGATATGCTGAATCGGTTACTTCTTTTTTATGCTTTTTGGTGACTCTCACTTTCTTACTCTAAGCGAAAAGAATCAAAATTTCAAAACTTCATTTCTGGTTTTGTGTTATATTGCATTAACTGCATTATGTAAATGGAATGTTTGTCCCCAAGCGAGCGTATAGATGATTCTTTATTCAACTTAGCCTAGTGTTTGAAAGAAACTGGTCTCAATAGTTGGACTTGTACTTTTGGACCAACAGAATCTCGATAGCTTCATCTCCAAGTTGATTTATCATTGTTACATGTTGTGGCCTGAAATTTCTGCTCGGTCAATTTCACTTGTATAAACTATTGAGACTGCTTAAAGGTTGATTCAACGCATGATATATATATATATATATTTGTGTGTGTGTTAACCCGTGTTACTTGTTCTCCAGATTTATTTCTTTGATTTAAGAGTAGTTCACACTTCTGGAAGAAAAACATGGGCTTTGGAAATTCTAGATCTGTAAGGTGTGTCTCCTTCCTTATATCTTCCAAGTTATTAAGCACCATTGTTTGCTCATATAATTCACAAGCCTCTAACTTGGGTCTCATTTTAGATTTCAAGATGATCTTGAACAAGCGAAAGTCCCAGCGACTAACAGCGACAACAATGGGGTCAAGGTTAAATACAACATTGATGGTGTACAGATACCGGAGCTTAGCAGCACCAAAATGGCTCAGAAGAAGACAGGGAAGACTGGGAAGTTCTTGAAAGGTAGAGTATTGTCAAGAGTTTTCTCAGAGGACTACGAAAGAGTGAGAAGAAAGATACTAGATCCTAGAGGACAAATTATTCACAGATGGAACAAGATTTTCTTGGTGGCATGTTTAATATCTCTGTTTGTGGACCCTCTATTCTTTTACCTGCCAGTAGTTCGAGATGAAATGTGCATTGAGATTGGACTAACACCTGAAGTTATCCTCACAATCATCAGAACAGTTGCAGATTTCTTTTACATGTTTCAGATTTTCATGAAGTTTCGTACAGCTTACGTCGCGCCTTCCTCTCGAGTATTTGGGAGAGGAGAACTCGTTATTGATTCTTCTAAAATTGCATTTAGGTACTTCAGAAAGAGTTTCTGGTTAGACTTTGTTGCTGCCCTGCCTCTTCCACAGGTAAGTTTAGTTTCTATATCATGTTGGGTGGACGCTAATGCTTTTAATCTCTGCTAAATTTTCTGTTTCATTCTGTTTATTACAGGTGTTAATTTGGCTTGTGACTCCCTTACTCAGGGGTTCTACTATGGCAAACACAAAAAATGTTCTTCGTTTCACCATCATCCTTCAGTATCTCCCTCGGCTGTTTCTTATTTTCCCACTTTCATCACAAATTGTGAAGGCTACTGGAATTGTGACAAAAACAGCATGGGCCGGTGCCGCTTACAATCTCATGCTTTATATGCTGGCAAGCCATGTAAGTATATGGAATCTTCTGTTAAAAAAAGAGAATTCTTGTTTGCAAAAGAAAATTGCGGTCGTACTTGTTCATAGGGGTTAGATGAAAGGATTAAATAATGTAGATCAAAGTTTAAACAAAAAGGTGGATTGTGGAATAGAATTAAATGATTTATAGTAGCAGGAGGTTGATCTTCAAACAAACATATACCAAGCTGAATTAAATTGCATTTTTTCTTTCCTGGTTGATGCTATATTTAAGGTTAATATTGTTATTGGTCTTTATAGTTTGATTGAATTTTGGTTTTAGTTCTTGTAGTTTTAAATTTTAAATTTGATCCTTATAGTTTCATAAAAACTCAGTATGACTTTAATAACATAAACTTTTAGCTAATACCGTTAAATATATAAACCAAAACTAAAACTTATCAAAAGTATAGGAACTCTTATACTTAATAATGTTAACTTAAATCAAGCCTTATGAAACTATAAAGACTAAAACCCACTAATTATTACATTGACTAGAATAAAAATTCGATCAAACAATAAAAACCAATAATGGTGAACTACCGGTGCCATCATCATCATTTCCCATTAAATGCCTACAATACACCTCTATTGCACCATTTAACAAAGGTATAAATATGGTGACTATATAGACTGAAAACCACTAATTGAAACTACATGGACTAGAATCAAAATTCGATCAATCAATAAAAACCAATAATGGTGAACAACTGGTGCCATCATCACCATTTACCAGTAAATGCCTCCAATACACCTCTGTTGCACCATTTAACAAAGGTCTAAATATGGTGAGATTCAGAAATGGTCTTCCAAAAGTTATTTCAAGGGAGGATGAAATGTTCTAGCTAAGTTTTTATGTTGCCTCTTTATTTGCTATATGATGTGGAACTTGAAACCAAATGGCTTCTTGATTGTTATGAAGAATGTTATAAACTCAATCATGTGAACCATCTCATTTCATACAATGAAAGAAAAAATCTTTTAGACTCAACTTACTCATAGTTCTCAATTTTTGTTGGGGCTAATCTTGAAAAGGGTTTAGGTGCAATTTGGTACCTTCTATCAATTGAGCGACAGGAAGCATGCTGGAGAAGTGTGTGTGATCATGAAAAGTCAACTTGTCAATATAGATACTTTGACTGCCGCAGGGTCAACGAAGCCAGTAGGGTCGCCTGGTTCATTGCAAGTAATGTCACAAATCTATGCTCACCTGATGTCAACTTTTATCCCTTTGGCATGTACGGTGATGCACTGACTTCTCAAGTCACAAGCTCACCATTCTTCAACAAGTATTTCTACTGTCTTTGGTGGGGCTTGAGAAATCTGAGGTAAGCTTTTAAGTTTACCACCTCACTTTCTTCATGTCTTGCTTGAGTTTCAATTTTTACATCTCTGGTTCTTCTTTAATATCCTGCTTATGGAAAATGTGCCTTGTCTTCTTACCAAGCAGCTTCAAACCTTGTGGGGCAATGAAAGATTTTTCTTTTTGTCCCTTTCACTAGCAAGTAGGGCAAATATTCTGTTCAGAAGCAACTTATCACGCTGATTGGAGAATTAATTATATGCTCATTGGTGAGTGCAGTTCTCTAGGACAAAATCTTCTGACTAGCACTTTTGTTGGAGAAATAATGTTTGCCATCATAGTTGCGACCCTTGGATTGGTTCTTTTTGCCTTGCTTATAGGTAATATGCAGGTAAGTGCATGCATTTTTTTGCTTCTCTTGACACATAACTAAGTTGCATATAAAAAGGATACTAATTAAAAATGAACTCAAACCTTTTCAGACATACCTTCAGTCAACAACCGTCCGCTTAGAAGAGTGGAGAGTCAAGAGAACTGATACAGAACAATGGATGCATCACAGGCAGCTTCCTTCAGAACTAAGACAAGCTGTAAGAAAGTATGATCAATACAAATGGTTGGCCACCCGAGGAGTTGATGAAGAGACTCTTCTCAAAGGACTTCCAGTGGATCTTCGAAGAGACATCAAGCGCCACCTTTGCCTTGACCTTGTCCGAGGGGTAAGTATACATTAAGTTTGTCTTTCTATTAGAGTAGCGTAAGCCAGTTTAATAAGACCCCCTAATTTTTTTTCTAATCAATCGATGTGTGACTCTCTTATATTTCAATAATAACTTGCTCATATTAGTAGAAAAATCCCCTCCATGAAATCTATCTTGCTTTACAATGGATATGCTCTTTACTGATACATCACTGACAGGTTCCATTGTTTGATGAAATGGATGAGAGGATGCTGGATGCAATATGTGAAAGGCTAAATCCCGCATTGTGCACTGAGGGAACTTACCTTGTTCGTGAGGGTGACCCAGTGAATGAGATGCTCTTCATAATAAGAGGACATCTGGATTCCTACACCACCAATGGAGGCCGGATTGGGTTCTTTAATTCATGCCGGATTGGTCCGGGCGACTTCTGTGGGGAGGAGATACTGACATGGGCATTGGACCCTAGACCAAGTGTGATACTCCCATCTTCCACAAGAACAGTGAAAGCCATATCTGAAGTAGAAGCATTTGCACTCATGTCAGAGGACCTCAAGTTTGTGGCGTCTCAGTTCAGAAGACTACACAGCAAGCAGCTGAGGCACAAGTTCAAGTTTTACTCACACCAATGGCGAACATGGGCTGCTTGTTTTATCCAAGCTGCATGGAGAAGGTACAAGAAAAGGAAGCTGAGGGCTAAATTGAACCAAACTGATGCTGAGCCTGAGACACCAAGGATTGTTGCATATGGATCCAGTATGATGATGGGTAGGAGCACTGGAAAAGGGGTTAATATGCATTCTCAGACAGTTTCTGGGGTTGTAAGCTCTCTTCAGAAGCCTGAAGAACCAGATTTTACTGTTGATGAGTAACAAAATAACAAGTGTATATTGATGTAAGTCCTCATTCATTTTGATTACTCGTTTTGCCATTAAGATACAAGATAGTTTAGGGTGTTGTTTTAACATAATGAACTAAAGTATATAAGAGTCAGTAATATATAATCGTAGAAGTCGTGAAGAATGAGTTGGGTAGAAGCAATCAAAGTGGAAATAGAGAGATTTGTAGTTGAACAGTGTGAAGACATGCATTTAGAATATGGTTGATATTGAAATTGCCTGTGAAAGCAGGGGATTGCTCTGGTCAAAGAGTTATAAAACGAACAGTTTGTGATTTTGCTAGTAGTAAAGGAGTGGCTTGCACATATGGGACATGGGTGGGGTTGCAGAATATAATATTAATAATTTGCACTTATTATTTCTATTCTCAAAACTAATTTGCACTTCTAAATTGATATATATATAATATAATGATACACATGAGTACATGTAATATATATTATAATTAAATAATTTATTAAACCCATTTAATCTCATCAAGTTAATAAATTGTATCTTATATTAATGATAATGATATTAGGTAAAATAAAATTGTAGTCATGCTTTTGCAAAATAAATTTCATGGTTAATATATTTTTGAATCCTTTAAATTTACATGAATTACGGTTTTAATCCCTTAAGTTTTAAACCTATGGTTTTGATTTAATTATATTAATTATTGTCATTAAGTATAAAAACTAAAATCAAAATCTCTAGCTTCATATACTCTTAACCAATTTTAAATTTTATTCCATATACTTTTAATGGACATTGATTTTGGTCCCAAACTTAATGCCGTTAATTAATGTTATTAAACATCTAAGTCTTTATGAAACATTAGGATATAGGTTTGAAATTTGATCGATGAAAATCAAGATTATATTAACTCTGAATTTAATTACTTGGCAAGCTAATTCTCCCAAAAATTTATCAATTACAAATCATGCATAATATTAAGTTTAGTTAATATTTAAAAAGCTAAATAATTGTCTACAGGTTTTTAGCCAAATGTAGACAATTGAAACTTGTATTGTTGTTGTCACTAACACTGCAACCTCAATTTGTAGTTTCCTCCTTTTTCCCCCTAAGCACACATTTTTTTATTGAAGATAATTTTATTGAGACACTCAAATATTAGTTGTAATTTGCAAATACTTTTTCAATGAAGATTTATAAAAATAACTTCTTAATAATAACCACACACTTTTTGTTGACGAATTAAAAGAGAAAAAGGAAGTAATGTAATCACAAACATCCCTTTTGGTTTGCGATGTGATTAGCTGAGGACCCACTTTGACCATTACAGCAAGGATTAGCATTATTAAGCATCTCAGTAATCACTTGTTAGAGGCAATTACCTTAGATTTCACCAAACCCAACATTTTAAATATTGGATAATTAAAGTTTGTTTAATATAAACACCTTAAATTATATTCTAATCTTAATACAAATGAAACAAAATGCTGAGTGGCAAGTTCGATTTCAGACAAAGTAGGAGGCAAATTTCTAAATTGCATGTGAACTTTTTCATTGACCGTGGGGATTAAGGAACTACTTAACCTGCAGGGTAGGGAAATAAATATTAAACAATTAAAAGAAGAGGAGGTTGTTAACTCAAAAGCTCTTTTTTTTTTTAATTGTGATTAAGAATATATAATTACCAGTAGGGGTTGTCACTGACCCAGACTCTTTCCATTCCCATCATACCTAAGCACCTGTCCTCTCGTGCACATCTACTTCATCTTAATTCTCTTATTTACTGATTTATTTATTTTTTTACTTAAATAATAAGGACACATTAATTAATTACCTCTATTATATTAGATGGATATAGTTAAAATTTAAAATAGCATGGCATCAAATAGAGGACAAAACTCAGGTCCAAAAAAATTGGAGGACAAAACTTAAAAAACGATTATTATATAGATTACAGTACAGGGATCTTATATTAATAATCAGAAATGGTATATATATTTTACTTTCAGGTTGGTATGTGTCGTTCGACATATAGGCAAACATGAAGGAAGTACTACTGTTAGATAATGTGCATGTTTGGAAAGAACTTATTCTCAACAGTGTACACAAGTCAAGATAAAATCATCTTGAAATCCGTAAAAACCATATCAAAATTCATAAAAATCATCTTAAAATTTGTAAATTCTTTTTCAGAATCCATAAACTTTTTCCCCAACGGATTATTAAACACACAAATGAAGATGTAACTATATAAATTGAATTATTTTACACTTAAATAAAAGCATTAATAATAAGGGCGTTGCGCTATATATATCTTGAGTTTGGCTGGTCTAAATAAAAAATGACAAATCTGCTTCAGCTTCATAGATGATCGTTTGTTTATATAATGATAAATGCCCACTTCTTCCATACCTAAAGGCAATACAAATATGTTAAATTAGTGATCTGTTTCAAGTTTGTTTTTTTGTGATTTTAGTTGTCGAGGTTCAAACGAGTATAGCAACCGTAAAATCTTTATGAGCCATTTCTACATGTATAAATTTTCAAAATATAGAGCTTGATATCACATGTTTATCCTAAATCCTAAGATATCGTGTCAGCAGGAAAAAAATTCTTAAGATATTAGATTTACTAATCATCTTCGTATCAATACGAGACTTCTCGTGTTAGATCACACAGCACTTCCAAATAAATGAATGATTAATAATAAATATACATAAATTTTTTTGGAGTACTGATATTTTTTTTGTTAATACATTCTTTAATCTTTTAAATTTACCTTCATTTTAATTTTGATTCCTCAAATTTAAAACCAGTGATTTTAATCTTTTAAGTTTCATTTTATTTCAAAAATTAGTCTTTATAATTTAATAAAAATATGAATAATTTTACCCTTTAAGAGACTAAACCCAAAATGACGATAAATTTGAGGTACATGAGATTACATTAACTCTATTTTTTATAAATAAAAAATTCAGAATCTTTTTAAATAGGAGTTTTTTACCCATTTTTCCAATAATCTCCTCTCACACAAAATTCGACAAACACATTCCCAAATTAAATGAGGAAAAAGCGCACACAAGGGCCCGTTTGGCAAATTGCCATAAGCCCTTATAAGTGCTTATTCACATAAGCCGAAGCAAATATGTGGAGGAAATTGTCTCGTTTTGCGGAAAAGCACTGTTAAACTTGCTTATGAAAATAAGCTTCATCTTCCCAAACAGGGCCAGTACTTGTTTGGGAATTTCATTCCCCCAACAATGCACGTAAGTCGAGATAAAACCATCTTAAAATCTGTAAAACACATTTCGAAATTCATAAAAACCATCTAAAAATCCGTAAACTCATTTCTTCAAACGGAACTCTTTTCTTCCAATGGAGTTCCAAACACAAACATAATCATTTGGTTGCAGTTATATATGTGTGTGTGTGGATTGGGTACAATGTCAGTGTCGACGCAATATATGCAATGGAACTCTCCTCTCCAACAACTTTCAAAATTGACCCCTTTCATTTCTCCTTCACTTTATCTATCCCATCTATCTAACTAAACCCTCCCACCAACCATTATTAATTACTCCTCATTTCCTTTAATCACTTTAATTTACATCATGTTATGTATATCATCATGAGGCCCCACGTCCTACTAGCATGGCATGCATGTGTTCTATTCTAACACTCACTATGCCATTTCTTTTACATGCATGCATATACATGACTCGATGAGCCAATGTATCTGTTTATGTAAACGTTGGAGAAGTACATTTACGTAAGTCGAGATAAAATCCATCTAATATACTTACTTTGTAGATTTTAAATCACGTTGGAAACGTGGTTTCTTTTCATTGCATTTTTTAACCTAATGATTGAACACCTAACCAATGCTTACTCCCTACAGTGTCTTTGGGGTTTGCCGCCAAAGCCTTTTCATCATATCATATATAGTTTTTAGGCATGGAGTTGTTAAAATAGGTAACCAACGAATTTAGCCTCTCTATCTTAATTTTATTAGGTGCTACCTAATGGTGCATGCAAAGCCATGATTAAAGTTGGCCATTTGTACGTTGTAAATCAAACAGTAGTCAAAAGGGTTTGATTTTGACACTCTTTTATATATCTCCTGAATATAAAAATCTAGTTGAGTGATTTGTTTTAGTTTTAAATATGGGATCTGAATTTTAATTTCTTCATCTTCTTCGTTTAATGTTTCCCTCCGATAATATATATATATATATAGGTAGTATTTCGCTAAAACCTTTGGACCAACATGAATTTAGACCCTCCACAATTCCGATCAACATTGCAATGGTTGGAGTAATACATATCTTTTACACATTTCATGAATGAATTAGCTAAATCTTATATTTAGATTCCAATAAAGTACTAGACGTAAAGGGTTTTCACAAGTGATTAAATTTAGATTGAGATGTTTCAACAGGATGTACTATATATGTGCACGTATCTACGATAAGCATAATGATGTGTGCAGCATCTAATTTTCACATATTGTTCATCTAAAAGCACAGTATGCATAAATGATAGATGGATTAAATGTGAGGGAGCAGTTGATGATTAAACAAATTAAATGAAAGTGATTATAAAAGACATTCTCTTGAGATACCATTTTGGGCACTCTTTCAGCAAAAATTTAAACTAGTTTGGACATTACAAAGGATTAAACTTACATTAATTAGCAAAGGCATTGAAGAGAAGTTGAATGATGGCGGTTATGTGCATATTTGGGAAATCTTCCCCACGCCAAGTTAAGAAAAAATATCTTGAAATTTGTAAAAAGTGTCTCAAAATCTGTCATTTTTTCTTGAATTTCGTAAATTCTTCTCATAATCCGTAAACTCTTTTCTCCTAACGGACTCCCAAACACCCACTGTTATTTGGCTCACGTGTAGTGTTTGATATGCAGAGATTGAATTGGGCAAGCCTCTTCTCTTTGACTTTTGACTTTGATGCAACAGCTTTTTCAATGTGAACGGGTCATTTCCCGATCGGCCTATGTCACAAGGGTGGGCCCCTCTGGTAACTAACTCCTCCTTCCTGCCTTCGCCAACATTATTACCAAGACTCTCTCTCATTAAGCCCTTGCCTCATCATCCATCATTATGATTATTATATGTATACACAACATTTCCATTTAATCCCACCCCAATTTTAATTTGCGTTACTTAACTCTAATTGAAAAACCAACACTAGTTTATGACTTTTATTAAAATTTGATGACTGTGATTTACCTCTTTACCTGCATCATTTTTTAAGAATATTTATTCATTAATAATTAATTATAAGTTGTCACATGGTTCTATATATGCTTATGGGATTGTATGCGTAAATTTATTCTAATTGACATCATATTTTATGGTTCTCTATTTTTATTCACCTAAATTAATTATACATAACCTCATGAACTTTCGATGATGTATGTACAAAATTTTGTGTGATAAATTTTAAAGGATCGAGTAAATTATTTATACATAGCCCAAAGTTTAGAAGAGTTTTGCGTAATTTAGCCTAATCCCTTTATTTTAAGTGATGTACTAAATATTTCACATCAGTTTTGGATTCTCTAGATAAATAATCTAGGAAAGATGTGGAGAAACTATCACGGGTAAGATAAAAACAATTTTTATGCATTGAAAAAATCAAAGTATAATTGTAAGACATGCATGAGCTATATATATATA
>JANTPZ010002015.1:0-19244 GCA_025593235.1 Vachellia pachyceras | reverse complement strand
CTTCTTCTAAATGTTCTTTATCATCTCTGCTCCAATTGGGCAATCCCTTGTCTACTTCTCCTTTCCACTGGAATATCTCAGACAGCTCTCCAACTTCTCCTACCTACAAAAATCTCACACCACAGAAATCTTCACAAAAAGAAGAAGAAAAAGGGACTCCATATGAATACAAGTATGTATATGACTTTACAAGAGCTAAAAGCAGGTTTCTTGGACTGTGATACTGATCCCATCCTCTGATCTCAGCGAACTCAGCTAGCCTTCTGCTAATTTCCTGAAGAGAAACATCTCTGTGTGATGTTGCAGCAACTCCATTAGAGCACTGATCCATCTCTCTGTCTACTGATGAACCTCTTCTGATAGCTCACGGTTCACACAACAGCTTCATTCATGTCCAATTTATAGACAGGGAGGGGTGGAGGAGGAAGAAATTCCTCTCTTCTCTCCTAATATGAGTTAGACAAGAGGTGTATTTTGGTTATAAATATAAGACGTTAGTAAATTTCGCCTTCCAAATTCATATAAGTTTATATCAAATATCTCTATTGCTTACACGTATTAAAGGAGTTTCTATCAAAAATATTTGTAAGGAAACCAACGTATATTTATTACAAATAATTAAAGTAATTAATTTTTTTAGTATCCGTAAGTTAATTATTCACCCATTAGTTAAATCAGGAAGCGCTAATATTTTTAACTGACATATGCATCAGGTAACGTAGGGGAGGAGTACTTGATTGCTTTTGTTTTGTGTTGGCAGTGGGACAATAATCATGTGAAGAATGGCTGATATGTCCACATCTTTTCCATCAATGACTTGAAATCACTCACACACACCTACCTGAGTAATGTTTAGCCTGAAATTCCCTGTCGTGCTTGCCTCTGTGTGTGTGTCTCCTATTTTTCAGAGCAAGAATCATTATTTGTTGCTCAGGTCGTTTTGGATTTTTACTTCCCTTCTAACTTGATAGGTTTCGTGTGAGAATAAACGACAAAGAAACCAAGTTAACCAGCCTTGTATTATTGTTCCTTTAGAGTTTATCTCTTACACACAGGAGATCTTAGTTCGCAGCAGCCTTAAACTGTGTTAGCAGAGATTGTCACCCGAAGGGTTTCACAAGTGTTCGATTTAGATTAGTCAATTACTTAGATATTTAGTAATAGAATTCAGAGAAAAGTGTCAGATACCGAATTTTATAGTTAAATAAAAAAAGATCTCACCTCTAATTATTACGAATAGATTTAAAATAGAATATCTCTCAGATAATTGGTAGTCCAATGTAATATAATGAATAAGTAGTATTTATCCCAAAAAAAACAAGAAGAAGAACAAGTAGTAGCCTACCAAATCTGAAGATTGGGGACAATCTATCAGATTCTGCAAATTTTGGTACTGCAATGTGTCTAATCTTATAGATCATGTAAGAATATGTAGGGTAATAAAACAAAGCCCACCCCCTAATTTGCCTCAGGAAAATGAATCCTACCATCTCAACCAAGACTTTCGGTTTTCACAGAACAGAACGTGAATGGAAGAAAAATTATTCAAAGGGATTCTGTGAAATTGTGGAATTATATGTGATCAGTAGATCGGAAAAAAATTGATTTAGGGGGTTTGGATATGTGTACACAATATTCACAGAGGTGCCCATGACAAGAGTTGAACAAATAATGGCCTTGATGAGTGAAAAAGGTTTTAAAAATCTGAAAAAAATGAGTAAGTGCTAATTTAAATGATGTATAGAAACTACTTTTTCAACATGGTTTACTGTCTATAAATTTAGCGTGCAAGAGAAATTTTGTCTCAATTTATCTAAACGTACTTTTATAATGTTAATCCAAAAGAGCCAAATGATTTTTTTTGTGTGAATGATATATGTAAAAACTAAAAAGCAATTTCTTCATGGGGTGTTTGGCAAAGCGATTGATCACCCCAAAAACACGTTCAACAGTGTTTTTTCGTAAAACGAGATAATCTCCTTCACACATTTATCTCGTAAATGGTAAAAGCACTTCTCCACCATTTTCCCAAATGGATCAAATACAATCCAATGATCTGATATAATTTTAATAGGATAAAACTTAATTATATTAGTTAGCCGGTGGCCTGTTGTATACAATGAAATGGAGTTGATGGTGAGGTGAGAGAGATAAATGAGAGATTATTTAAATAAAATTTTAAAACGTTGGAAACATGACAAACCTGTGTTGTCAACCAGCAATGATATAGTTGCATGAATCATTATAAGGAATAAGATAAGCGAACCAATAATGCAGATGCTTCAATGTACCTTATGAAGGTCATACCCACTTGTGTTTGGGTGGGTGATTTTTATAAAAAAAACAAAGAAAGAGGGGAAAGAAAAGGTAAAAAAGGTCTCAGTTATCTCTGCTTCATAAAAATAGTAACACATGATAAGAAGCGATTTATAGACATTTTTGTTTATTGTTTACTTGAAATAAAACTCTTTCACATATTGTAAACTAAGTTGAAAAATAACTTCTATCATTAAACTTAAGAAACACTATATTTATACCCTTAGGCAGTCCTACATACTAGTTAGTAGGTTCAACTCCATCCACTTGCTTCCAAAAAGTTAGGTATATATTAGTACTATGTGATTTATTTTGCAATCATTCATTTACTAATTTTGAACCCATTGAATTTTTGCTTAAATTCTTCTCAAAACATATTAAGAATAAGTCTCGTTTATCTTGAACCTCCGAGTTAAGGTTCTTAATCTGCCACTGATTATGCCACTGTACATAATTCCATAATGCTCACCGGAGAACATGCAGTTGTTGTTAATTTACTGCCGTGGAAGATTCTGCATGCCTTTAGGACTGCTTGTTTGAGTGTTATGAGATCACGTTTAAATAAATTGAGATAAAACTCCCCTCGTGTATTTAACTTGTAAATTATAAATCACATTGGCACGAAGACAATTTTTCATATTTGGGAAGAACCTCTTTCCGAACATGTATACAAATCAAAACAAAACCATATCGAAATCCGTAAAAATAATTTCAAAATCCATGAAAATCATCTTCAAATCTATAAATTCTTCTTAAATTTCGTAAACTCCTTTCTCCTAACGAATTCCCAAAAACAACCAATAATGTTCACAGTGGGATGGTGATCAAAGTTTATCTTCAATCGTATCAAAGTTGCAGAAACTGAAATGCTTGGAATCATCAAAAGGGAGGGAAACAATAGTACGGGATCAGTATATGGTTATAATACAAACTATAAAGTTTGAACCACTTCAACCAACTTAAATGCTGAAGGATTCATCAATTTATTAAAAAAAAAATAGAGTAAAATAAAACTACTGAAACAGTGGGTTAACAAAAATGAACAACTTTACCAGCATAATGAATGATGAAGATCTCTGTATACACAGAAAACAAATCATATGTGCATTGAGACATGATTTTTTTTCCCCTATGTAACGTATAAACTTCCCTGCAGCTTACACTATGCACAATTTTTTTCCTTTATTTTTGTTGTTTTCTCCTCACCCCACCCCCCTGAATTTTCCTTCCCTGGCAAGCACAAAATGCTTCTTCACTTCGCTAATGAGAATGACTTAGATGTTCATAGCTTGAATCGTCCTTGGAGTTATACAACCTGATCAGCATATCCAGAACCTCCTTCATCGTCGGCCTAGCCTGCGGTGTCTCCACCGTGCATCTCACCCCTATCCTTAACAGCTCCACCATCTCCTCCATACCTCCAAGCAAACCAGAGCCCATCAGCACCACCGGAATCACGGGACGGCCGGTCGATCTATTTCTTCCCTGACCCATCACCCTCCTTCCCCATTCCACCAAACACTCTTCTCCTCCGTCCAACGCTCTCCTTCCAGTCGCCAACTCCATAGCCAAAACTCCGTAACTGTACACATCCCCTTTTGTCGTCGCCTTCCACGTGTGGCCGTACTCCGGCGCCACGTACCCCACTGTCCCGGCCACCATCGTGCTGACGTGGCTGTCTCCGACGTCAACCACTCTGGCTAGCCCAAAGTCCGTGACTTTGGCCTTCCCTGTTTTGCTGTCCAACAACACATTGCTCGCCTTAACATCTCTGTGAACGATTGAAGGGTGACATTCGTGGTGTAAGTAAACCAAAGCTCGAGCGACGTCAATAGCTACTTCTAGCCTTCGTTTCCAAGTGAACTTCGTCCTGTCGGTTACGAGATCTTCTAAGCTTCCACCTGAAATGTATTCGTAAACCAGTAGTTTTTCTGAACCGTCGAGGCACCAACCATAGAGTGTGACAAGGTTTGGGTGGGGCCAACCGAAGCCATGGGCGCTTAGAACTTCCATTTCTGATCTGAATTCTTTTTCTCCTTCAAGTCCTTCTCTCTGGAGTTTCTTCACTGCCACTTCCCTCCCATCTGAAAATATCCCTCTGTACACTGTTCCAAATCCTCCTTTGCCTATAATTCTGTCGTCTGAGAAGTTTCCTGTGGCTTTCAAGATGTCAGCATGCGTGAAAGCTGTTCTGTCCAATCGAATAACCTTAACTGTGTCCGACAACCATGGGGATGAGGTTCCAGACTCATAGTCGAGTTTTATGTCTCTCACGAGTGGTTCTTCCGATGGGGATTTTATCAGTAGGCAGACTATGACGGTAAGAAGACCGAATACTAAGAAAGCCAGAATGAGAGCAAAGACCACCAGAAAAACAGAGAGATTCATGGATTTCTTTATGGCTCTGCGACGAAAGGTCGTGTTTCTGTTACCATGAGTGGAATTGTCGATGAAGCTTGGGAGACGCAAAAGGGGGTCCCCCAAATATGAGTATCTCTCGAACGTAGCTAGTTGTCCTAAAGATGGAATCTCACCCGAAATCAAGGGATTATAAGAAATGTTGAACTTGGTGAGCTCCGTCAAGCTCTTAAAACTTGAGGGGAAAACCCCAGAAAAATTGTTGTAGGAGAGATCAAGATTCTGTAAACACTTCATGGTTCCAATTTCCATAGGGATTTCCCCAGAAAACCTGTTTCTTGTTATGTTGAACACCACGAGCGGCATACTTTTCACCTCTGCAGGTAGTTTCCCAGAAAAATTATTAAACCCTAAATGCAGCATGCTCAAGTTCTGCATCGTTCCAATTTCTGGAGGAATTTCACCTGAGAGTTGGTTCCCACTTAGCTGAACATAACCAGAGATTTGAGACAGCGGTGAAAATGACCCTGCACTGCAAATCGCGAAGATCCCATACCCTTTAAGCAGTCTATCCCAAATGCTTCTGCAATTTTTCCTTGTAAGAATGTCATAAACAAAACTAAATGGAGGGTAATCAGCAGGAATCCATCTCTTCATGGCCAAGCACTCACCAGAGCCAGCACTGATTGTGTCATACTGCCTGTTTGATTCGAATGTGACCATGGCGTATCTTCCTATATTGGCCAATTCAGGTGGGAATTTTCCTGTGAGCTTATTATTCGCAAGGTTTAGCCATAATAAGCTCGAACACTTCCCCAACTCTCTGGGGATTTCACCTGTTAATGAATTACTTGCAAGCATGAGCCATAGAAGAGAGGTTAAGTTTCCCAGAGTTGGTGGGATTGACCCAGATAAGTTGTTGAATGATAGATCAAGAGCTTGAAGGCGAGGTAAGTTTCCAAATTCAGATGGAACAGGTCCTGAGAATTGATTGTAGGCTAACATTAATAACTTGAGGCTTGACATTTGAGAGATTTCTTTGGGCAATGGACCTGATAAGTTGTTGTAGCTGAGGTCCAAGCGTAAAATGTTTGGTAATTTGAGGATCCCGGATGAAGATAATCCTCCAGTATAAGAATTTGAGTGTAAAAGAAGATACTTCACCTGCTTCAATTTCCCAAATATCTCTTGTATGTCCCCACCAAAATGATTTCTAGTTAAATCCAAGAATACCAAATTGGTCAAGTTCAAGAGTTCTAGTGGGATATCTCTTGAGAAACTATTGTTCCCCAAGTACAATGCTTCAATCCCAGAAATTGAACCGATCTCTTTAGGTATTGATCCATTGAATCTGTTGCTAGATAGATTCAGAATCGTTAAATTCTTGCAGTTAGCAACTTCCTTGGGGACATTCCCTGTGAACATGTTCTCTGAAATGTCAAGAACTTCAAGATTGCACTGAACTGGAAAAGCTGATGGAAGGATTTTCCCATCGAGAAAATTCTCTGAAACAGAAAAAATTCTCAGCTTTGCAATTCCCATCCATATATTCCCACTGAGCTTATTGGTGCTCAAATCCAAGTACTGCAGTTTCAAACACTGATCGAAGCACTCATCAATCCGACCAGTGAAGTTATTCCCTGAGATATTTAAAGTGATCAGATTATCACAAATGGCAGGGAAATTAAACCCAAGATCACCATGAAGCCTGTTGCCCGATAAGTCAAGAGTTTGTAAGTTTGTCAAACCGATTAGGTTCAACTCTTCGGGAAGAATATTGTAGGAGAGGTTGAGGTACTTGAGCTTTTGGCACCGCCTCAAGTCCGCCGGAATCTCGCCGGAGAGTGTGTTCCGGGAGAGGTTAAGGTGTGTGAGCTGAGTGAGGTGAGAGAAGTTCTGGAATATCTTGCCGGTGATTTTGTTGTCGGAGAGGTCGATCCCGACCACCCTCCTCGTTGTTCCATTGCCGCCGCTGCACCAGATTCCCGACCATTCACAAGGATTCGAACTCGTCGTGTTCCAGTTTGTGTATCGTCCTTGGTCTACTAGAGTCTGATTGTTGAGGTATGATTTTAGCTGAAGCAAAACTTCTCTGTCTGTGTCCAGAGAATCACCGGCAACTATTTTACCTGCTGAAAAAACAATCAACAACATAAACAAAAAAGTGTTGGCAAAAAAAAAAAAACAACATAGACAAAACGGCCTCGGTAAGCGTGAAAGAAACCTAGGATTTCCTGAATAAACAAATAATACCCACATAAAACTGTTTTCGGAAATCGATAGTACAAGGAAACGCACGACAAAGATTAAAGATCAATCATGTTCAATGAAGAATCCTTAAGCATCACGCAAAAAACCCAGAAGGAATTGAAACATAAAAGAGAGAGCTATGAATCAGTACCTGAGAAAAAAATTAAGGAACAGATTAATAGTAAACTCCAGGAATCTGTTACATGCTCTGACATTTATGTAGCTGTTTGCGTTATCTTCTTCCTTCTTCTCTTTCTCCTCCTTCTTCTTCCTCTCGTCTTCTGCAACTTGTATCTCCTTTTTTTCTCAGAACTCATATACAGAGAAAAACCAAGACTGAAATTTCAAAGGGTCAAAAAAATACGAGGGGGTTGAAACCATTTAGGGTATCTGTTGGAGTGAAATCGCTGCAAGCATTTAAAAAAATGAACTTGGGCCAGACGGATAAGAACTTCAAATCCGTTGTTTTTTTTTTCTTGAATTGTGTGAGGTAATACAAATACTATAGCAGTATAAAGATTTATAATGATAAATGAGGAAAATAAAAAATGGTGGTTGGAGTTGTGTTTCTCTGTTGGTGAATTCAAATCGGGTTTATATGTTTCCACTTTCAGGTGTTTGTTTAATTTATGATCGATGGTTCGAAAAGAGAAAGATCAGGAAACTCACAGGGAAGAAGAAGTGGGGGCGGTCGAGGCTCGAGCCCGAGCCGCCGTTGCTGACTGGTTCGGTGAAGATTTGACCCCCGGTGCGTGGACTTTGAACTCTAAACAAGAGACCCTGACAATTAAAAACATGCTTCTTCGGCCCAGAACAGAGAAAAGAAAAAAACAAGTGAGACAAAACGGTTGTTTATGTTTATGAATCGCTGTGTATATTTGAGAATCCATAGCAGGAAGGATTTTACAGATTCTAAAAAGAATTTACGGAATTCAAGAATAATTTATAAATTTTGAAGATGCTTTTTACGAATTTCATTATGCATTTTGTTTTGGCTTGTGTGTATCGTTTAGAGAAAGATTTCCTAAGCATCACAGTGTGTCTGTTTGGCTTTGCGATTGCAGGGTCTAGATGCATGTTCAACAATATATTTTTTCATAAAACGAGATAATATCCTTCACATATTTATCTCGATTTGCTTAAAAGTATTTCTCTACCGTGTTCTGAACAGAACTATGATTAAAGCTGTTTTGTTTGATTTATAGAAAAATAAAGTTGGAAAAAGACTTGGCTGGTCATTTTGTTGGTGGGTGGATGGAGTTGTGAGTTTCGTAGATGATTTGGAAACCATTAAGATCGTTAGTGCTCAGCATTCTTGGGGAAGACACTTCCATAGTTTATTAAATTTGATGTGTATACACACACACACGGGGTCCATTTAGTCATAGTCGTAGATTGCTTTATATATATATATATGTGTGCGCGCGCGCGCTCTCCGTTTAATTATGAGCAACTTTTGAAGGTATTTTTTTGTAGCTCGAAATTGTGTGCTTCGTGGATTATTAATTAAGTTTGATTATGCATTTTCATTTATTTTTTTCTTAATTAAAGATTCATTGAGTGTCCAATATATTTACTCACCCTACGTTAAATGAATTCGATTGCATTTAGTTTGAGAGAGAAAATAATTTTCTTCATACTGCCATGTGCTACATCTTATTTTTAATATAAAAGTCAATTAGTTTTCTTGAAAAGATGAAAAAAAAAAAGTTAAATAAATTCTTTAATTGTAATATATATATATTTTTAAATAATTATATATAATTAGATTATATATTAATTTAAAAGTTAAATAAATTATTTTTGAGAAAAAATAATAATTTATATTTAAAATAAACCGATACACTAAAATAGCTTCAAACAGATTACATTAAAACTAAATGTAATTAAAAAAATAAGAATCCATTAGAATTCTATTTTGGCTGAACGGTATCAAATAAAACCCACAAAACAAAACATGTTTTTTTTTTGTTTTGGAAAAACAAACCATAAAAGGACCTGTTAACTTCATTAATGATGTGAGCTAGGATTTGAGGGTGTTAATTTTCAAAAAGGTTTGCTATTAATTAAAGAGGCAATAAAATGTAGAGTGAATAGATTTCAAGCTAATCGGCTGAAAGGGACTGCTAACTGAACCCATTTCTTACAGTAATCCACTATTCCTTTCATAAATTAATTGGTATCTGGTATCTCGCTCATGATACCATCAGCTTACGATATCATGCTCGTTTGTTAGGCATCTTATTTTCACAAAGCTGTACGTAAATCAAAATAAAATCATCTTGAAATATGTAAAATTTATTTTAAAATCCGTAAAAACCATTTCAGAATCTGTAAAATCATCTCGAAATCTATAAAATCACCTCAGAAGTTATAACTCATTTCTTTCAACGGATTTTCCAAGCACATACGGTATCATCAATTAAGTTGTAACAACATTTTGGCCATGTTTGGAACCACATTTGGAAAAAGTCAAACGTGCATTCAACAGTATTTTTCTACAAAATGAAATAATATCTTTCATACATTTACCTCATAGATGGTAAAAACACTTCTCCATCACGTTTCTAAATGAATCTTTTATCTATTGATTTAAATGATACGTGTTGATATTATTCTTTTTCCTCTATTTCTAGATTTTTGGAATTAATGTTACAAAATCAAGGATTTCAGTTTACATGTGCATGATGTTCACATGTGAGGAATTTTTCCTATCCCCCTCCAATTCTCTCATTCCAACGTTATCTTAACATTTGAATGGTTCGAATTAGCTCTACACAAAATATTTCTGTATTTTATTTATTGTAGTTATTAGATAATTCGTATAAAAAAGTTAGCGATTTGAATCTAATTACTTACTTTTATTCTTATAAGTTAAAATTTTGAAGATTATTTTGTAAAAGAATAAATATTAACTGTTCAATTGTGATCAAATGCTTATAAAAAAAAAGATGATGGAAAGAAAAATAGGACAGTCCTCCGAAGGTCTTGAGGGACATTTCCCAACAATGATATTTTAAAAAATAACTATTTTAGATTGTATATTTGAGCATTATTAAACTCATTTCCTTATTTATTTATTAGTTAACGTAGTTCTTACTTCTCATACATCCGTTTTATGGTTTTGTCAGATTTTAATAAGGAGAATTAATGAAAAAAGAGTTCTAAACATTGCCAAAATTACTATCAGGTTTCAGCAGTAGTTGATCTAATTGTTATTGCCGGTTAGTAAGGTTGTTGATGACAACAGGACCAACTACTATTCGAACCTTAAGGTAACTTTATCAATATTTTAAATATTTTATTCATCAATTTTTCTATTTGTTATTTGATAGTAAATTTCTTTTTATAAAAAGATAACATGGAGGGTTCATAAACATTATTTATGCGCTAATCTAATGGTCCCTTCCAAGAATTTAGACAGGCACCAATCACGGAGTGTGTGATTTGTGTTTTGAAAATGAGGTGCCTGAGTAAATGAATATATATCTAATAAATTCTAAGGATTTATTAATTACTTTTAATAATTTATTGGTGACAAGAGAATGTAGTTTATCGATGAGTCATTGAGGATTTACTAGATATTATTTTTTATTAGAATTTAAATACAATTCCAGAACGTATTATCAAATGCAAATTGGATTATTTTCATGTATAAATATATAATCAAGTGGTCAAATGAAAATGAAGGTTTATATAATATATAATTTATATAAAAATTAAGCTGCGTTAGGGAATTTCTTATTCCCCACTTCATCCGTGCGTCTGGTCCAAAATCCATAGCTGTCTCTATCTGCGTGTGTCGTTTACAAGGTTATATTCAAAGAAATCAATTAACTAATCAAATGAAGATTCAAATTTGCTAGTCATGAAACGTCGATCGTTGAATTAAAAAACGATATAACGTAATCAACGGTGGGATAGGTGACGATGACACACGTGCTGGCCTCATCCCATCACATCCAACCTTTGATTATTTAACGTTAATTCAAAGTTAATTATGTTGTAATTAATATAGTACCATTCAATATGATGGTCAGTGTTCCCCTCCTATACGGTTTGTATTGTTAGTTTTTTAATTTTATATAAAATCCTATAGTCTGACTATTATCGTGAAATGAGTTCATGAAAAAAATATACTTGAACGGTTAAAGTATATTTTTAATCTTTTATGTTTGTGTTAGATTTCATTTTAATTTTTTAAGTTTAAAATATACATTTTCAGTCCCTCAAACTTAACACCGTTAGTTTTTCTTAACGGAAATTAATTACTCATCAAATTTAATTGATAATTGTGCAATAAAACATTGATAAAACATACTCACATTTTAATTTTAATTTAATAATATAATAAATTTGATATTTTAAATTGTATAAAATAAAAAAGATTTGAAATAACAGTGTTAAGTTTAATGAGTCAGCAATTTCCGTTAAGAGAAACTAACGGCTTTAATTTTGAGGGACTGAAAGTGTACTTTTTAAACTTAAATGACTAAAATGAAACTTGACGCAAACATAAAGGACTAATATTATACTTTAGCCAAGGTAAAAACTGAAACATTGTTTTTCATGAGAGAATATTTTTTCTGAATGAAAGCCAAGAACGATTTAGATTTTATAGTTGGATTAATTACAATATTTTAAATTTAAAAAGATCACAGGCAATCTCTAATAATTAATTAATCAGTTCTAAATTATTGAGTTGTAATAATTATTCTCTGATCTCTTACATCAGAACCAGTATATGAAATAGTTTTGAAAACTGCAGTTTTTTTGGCAATAAATGTGTTTTCAAATTTTATTAACTAAACAGCGGATTTTAATTAAAAACGGAAAATTCACATAATTTAAAAGGTCTGCATAGATAATGCTGAAAAAAAATGAGTAATCCTTACATATTCTGCCATGTATACACTATAGCCTCTCTAGTAAAAATATTCTAATCATTCTTTTTTTATATATCTCATATCTCATATAAATGTCTCTTGATCACTTCCCTTTCTATGCCTCATGATAATATATACTTGCTAAATCCAAAAGGAAGACGAATATAATACTTTCATACGAGATGGTATGTATGGGGCAACACTCTGGAGTAGAGTGTGCATGCATTTCTCCAAAAAGTTTAATGACGTGGATATTAAATATTTCTATCCAATCAGTCCCAATAAATATTTATATACTTTTGAAGTGTTATGTTATCCATATTATTTTTAATAAAAATATTGTAATTGTCATTTTATAGAAATCTCATATCCCATAAATTTTTTTTTTGATTATTTCTCTCTTCATAATAAATATAATACATAATTGTGGGATCTGTATGAAAGATGCATGGAACAATTTTATTAGGTGTAGTACAGATGGCATGGTACTCTAATTATATGCACATGTAAAGCATGTCTCATCGGTCCATTGAATGGAATATGTTTGCTTTTGACTTTTGAATGATCATAAATACTTGGAAAATATTAGCACGCTGCTTACATGTTAAGAAAAATGGGATGGAGAAGAAAAGTTCGAGAGAAAATGATAAAGAAATTGTGTTTTATTCTTTCCGAGGGAGAGAGAGAAACAAAAAGAAAAAAAATTTAAAAAGAAAACGAGATATTCCCTTCCTACCCTCCATATTTGACCAATGTAATAGTTTACATGTTTAACAGTTACATTTAAAATTATGTTTATCTAAATCAAGATAAATCTCTTCTCACGTACTTATCTTGACTTGTTTGATATCATTTTTTTGAATGAATTTCCAAAACACTTCTTGATTTTCCTTGTGGTAGGAATGCTTCAGTGGCAATTTTGTAAATTCCTCTCATTTTATTCATGACTCCTCTGTAATATCAAGCAAAATCATCTCACTAAGGCAAATGTATACCTTTTCAAACCTTTCTATATTTTAAATAATTTATAATTACTTAATTTGATTTTAAACATACCAAATGTGAAGTACAAATTCAAAAGAACCTAACACACAATATTTATACATAACCAAATGTGAATTACAAATTGATCATTAGAGGTTAAGCTCAAAATGTAATTTTAAGTTTAATTATCATCACCAACTACATTTTTGCGATGCTTAAACAAAAACTTATATATGTATTCATAAATCGTCTATGTATAAGATTTTTTATTGGTGACGAAGTTATTTAGACTAACCATTGAGTTTTAATCCGAAGAATGTACGGTAGATTCTGATTTGGGCACAGGAATCAAAATTCGATTAGTTAACCTAAAAAGGGAGTCAAAAATCGTGTGCCTGGAAACTAACTTTTGCACCAAACCACGTCCTCCTGAACAACTAATCACTACGTTTATGTAATTAATAATTTTGTCTTTTCAGGAGGACATGGTTTCACTTTTCTTTTCATTTTTCGTGTTTGTTTGGAAAGTTCTCAGCAATTTCACGTTTCTTTTCATTTCTCATCCGAACAAAAAATTATATTGAAAAGCTAAAAGACCAAAGTAACCCCAACCCAACGCGCTCTCTTCCTTTGAACTCGGGGAAAAGCGCGTATCCTCAATCTCACATTTAGATTAAACCAAACGCTTAATTACAATAATCAGTTGGCAAAAAAAAAAAAAACTATAGCGATTGCCCTTTCAAGTACACGGAGGAGAGCAAAAATAACTGTCTTGGAATATATCCAACATTCTAAAATATTTTTTATCAAATAAATCTAATATTTTGAAATATTTTGTATGCATCAAATATCTTAAAGATTTTTTAAATATGTCGAACATCCTAAGATATTTTTAGGTTTACCCAACATCTTAAATAGTAGATAAAAGTGCTTAACTCACGCGATAAATATTTTGCGATGAGAAATGTGAAACAATCCAATGCTCCTTTGATCTCGATATTAAATGCAAGACACATTTAAATTATTTATAAAATATTTTAAAATATTCCCTTGACAATAATCAAGTAAGAGGGGATTGGGAAAATGATTGCAATGTTTTAAACATAAAAATAGGTCACATTAATTAATTTAATCAATTTTTTAATACAATGATATAAGTTAAATATTTACATAACATTAATTTTTAATTGGATTAATAAGCTGATAACCCAAAAAAAGGTGTCATTATCAACTATGAAATGAACGATACAATGAAGTGGGCGTGGGTTGAGGCTTGAGAAGTGACCAAACCCACCCACGTGCACGCAGAATTGGACATTTGAGCTCCCAATATTCCCACAATTTCAAACGCAATTGATTGGAACACAACTATTGTCCCTCCCACACGTGTTCTTTTTGTCCTTTTCTCTCTTTCAAGTATATTGAGAAAAATTTATTCTTAATAGTGTATGTAAATAAATATAAAACTAATTTAAAATCTGTAATTTTTTTTAAATTACTTTAAATTCTTTTTAAAATCCGTAAACTCCTTTCTTTTAAAGATTCTACAAACACACTCTGATATCACCCCGTTTCTCAATACAAGAAAAGAGATGAAAAATTTCAAATGAGTTATTTAAGTATAATTATATTCTAAAATATTGTTGTGTATGATTAAATTGTATATCAATCTATAAATCTGATAGATTAATTTACAGAAAAATGATAAATATATTTATTACTCAACTCCTTCAATATCTGTACTTGAGAATTTGTGATTGTTTGTGAACACTTTTTCTTAAACGGTACACACATTCTACTAAAAAATTATCTCAAAATTCGTAAAAACAATATCAAAATTTATAAAATTATTTGAAAATCTGCAAATTATTTTTTCCATAGAAAATCCTTTCCTCCCAAATAAACCCTTTATTGTTGACTTTGACGCCCCGATCAAAACAAAATCTTCCACCACCTCGTTTTTCTTTTCTGCATTCTCGCACACACCATCTCCATCATCTCATGGTCACGTCGGATTCCCATCCATTTAATCAAATTTGATTCGCATTCTCTCGCCAATCGTGTGAAATCTTATGGGAAATTTATTGGGATGTCTCAAATATGGAAGTTATCCAATGAATGGTCACAATCTTGAAAATATTTATCAAAAGGTCCCATTGACAGCATGAGATCCTATACATTGACAACATCATGTGGTGTATTGACAACACCTCATGTTGTCCATGTTACCTTTTGATAAATATTTTCAAATTTGGGACTATTTATTAAATAAATTCCTTATTTGGGATCTCCCAATAAATTTCCCAAATCTTATTTCTGATTTCAATCAATTTTTAGATCGAGTGTGCATGAATATATAGTGTACCCATTCGAAAACGCGGTTGAGAAGTTAAGGTAAATATGTGAAGGATATCATGTTGTTTTGCGGAAAAACACTGATGAACATGTGTTTGACTTTTTAAACGTTCTGCCAAATAAACCCAATTATATATCAACTGCCACCGGTAACATATTTCATATTTTAGAATATACTCATGTTAAATTCTCTATATCATAAATGACATATATCAGTATATCTTATTTTTAAAATACTATAATCTAATTATAAACCTACATAAAGAATAGGATAATTGGTGATTTGTGTACTTGTGAACTCCGTTGGAAGAAAGGAGTTTACGGATTTCTGGATGGTTTTACGGCTTTTAATATGATTTTTATGGATTTTGAGATAATCTTTACGAATTTTGAGATAATTTTGTCTCGACTTACTACTCCGTTGAAAGAACAAAGTTTCCAAACAAACACAATATGTAACTGAATAGCTTAAAACTTCGTGTAAGCCACACAGTTTATCAATTCTTTTTTTTTTTTCAATTGGAGTCTGCTTTCATGTAGACCACGCAGTTTATTAAAAAAAATAAAATAAGCATTAAATATAGAAAAATTGCAGAGAAGTCTTTATAAAAAGCTGTTTTGTGAAATTATCTAAATGATATACAGTACCGATGCTCTACGATGGTGTGTAAAAAATCTACAAAGAAAAATGGTACTGTTCTATCCGTAAACATTTGACAAAGCATTAAAAAAAATCATCGTTAATTTTATTAGTTGACGTAAACTCTGCTATCATAATGTTAATTTTTACTTTCTCTCACTGTTTTTTTATTGAGTATTTATATATGTGAAAGAAGGATATTTAATATTCTTTAAAATTTTTAAATGCCTACTAAAAAAAGATTACTCACCCTTCAAAAGATGCCATGCATGTAAGACCAGCAGTACATTGGCTTCGTTTGGAAACCCGTTGGGAAAACGGATACAGATTCCGAGGTACTTTATGTGAAAAGAATTTTATCTCGGCTTGCGTGAGAATGGGTTTGGGGAGCCAAAACGGGCTCCCCAACATGTTTCCAAACGCAGCCATTATTCAAAGAAGAAGTGTTAGAATTCACAGATAGATGGTTTTGGGTTGGAGCTTTGGATGCTCACCAACACCACACATTGCTTAGAGAATTTGTCATTCAAAGGATCCCGCAAGTACTCGATTCAGAGTAGTCGGTTGTTTAGACATCTAGTTATATAGTTTTAAAAAATGCGTTGGATAGCAGATGGTAAAAACAATAAAAAAAGAATGGGAAATTTACATTCAAATTCCAAATACAAAAATTAATGAACAAAATGTTCCAAATATTCGTCATATTACCATAAGGTCTGAGGAGTAGCTATTGAGGTTGTTAATAAAGATTGGTAAGGTTGTTAATGACAACATCAGAAGCTACTTCTAGGACCTTAACCTAATTTTGTAAATCTTTGGGATCTTTTATTCATTAATTCTCTTATTTAAACTTGATTGTAAATTTTTCAAAAAAAGAATTCAGAGAAGCATAGAAAGAGTGAATTGTATTGGGCACCAATGAAGGAGGATTAATACAAACAGAATCCAAAGATATCTTTGAACAAAGAAGCAAATATTGACTTGGCAATGCAACTTTCTTTTCTACGAATATATCGAAACTTTTATAGGTGAACATTCATCCACCACCATGAACTTTTTTGTCACATGTGTTCATCATCTTGAAGTAATTTTACACTTAGCAATTAAAGGTGTTGAAATTACAAAAAAAAAAAATAATTTCAAATGCTAGACGGATGGATGTACACGAAAAACTTAAAATGCCATTGCACTAAAAAAATTAATTCAAGCTAATGACCCATATAAAAAAATAAAATAATTTTTAGATAGTGAATGTACATAAAATAATTTCAAGGTTTTTATTCCTTTCCCCCTTCATAGGTGAATACATGAGATTATGGGAAAAGAACGTAAGAGTGATGAATGATTAAAAGGCAGAGACAAAGAAGAGTGGATTGGTCTAAAAGAGTGCAAACAGTTGACCAGTCATGAGCACACTCTCTTGGAAAAAGAAGGGAATGAAACAAATTAAAGGCTTTCAGGGAACAAGTCACGAAATGCTCGCAACCACACTTTATGACTTTGATATTTCATTTGTCTCTTTTCCATCAAATTAATGGGAATCAAAGTCTACGAAGAAACACAGAGAGGTGAGAAGATTCAAAGTGGTGTGTCTCAGACTTTCCTCTACCTCACCGTGCTCCTCAAGCAATTATTATCAATGAAAGGTTTTTTTTTTTCATTTTCAGAAAACTACAGAATGTATAATATCTTTCAACTCTTTTTTTTTGTATAAAATATCTCCCAACTTCTTATATACATCTGATGTGTTTTTTTTTTCTAAACAGGATGATAAACTTGAATATTGGAAATTGAAAAAAAAAACACTGTTAAGTTGAAATAGTTACATCTGACTGACGTAACAAAGTTTGATAAATCGATAGTACCGAATATTAGATGGTAATTTAAAGAAGGACTGATGATAATTTACTTTTATTATCCTTAATTTTCTGGTTTTTACAAATTTCCAACATCCATTGATGCAAGTTCCTGGGCCAGTCCCACTTTTGCTTGTCCATCCAATTTGGCTTATTGGGCATCATAAAATACTTTTAAAGGAATCTGGTCTAAGATCTATTGGGCATCATGGGCTGAAAGTGAGTGCAAATAATTATCAACTAATGGATGAACAATTCAAAGTCCATATGTCACTCCCACTTTTGCTTGTCCATCCAATCTGGCTTATTTTATGAGCTTTAAAACCGGAGAGTGGATTTAATGGAAATGGTTAACCCCTTTTCAATTTCCACTGAGAAGTGATAATATTTAAATCATTTAGTCTCTTAAATGAGACTTCCTCCAATGATAAGTAAAAAAACTTATTTTAAGTGATTTTATGGTGTGATAGTTAAATAGCTATAATGCCTTTGTCTTGTAATATGTAAAGGCAATTTCTTTAAGGGCGACTAAACATGCACTAAGCAGGACATAAACAGGGTCCTAAATCCTAATTGATACGTTTAGATTCTCTTCGTATTCATATTCATCACAACAAGCAGAGTATATAATTGCTCCAATCACTACAATTACTTTTCAAAGAAGCTAAAATATAATTAATTGCAAATGATTGATTATCCATGGAGGAAAAAAATGTACATTCATGTCTATTGAGTCTTAGTTTTGTGACACCCAATGCAACAAAACAGAAAAAACTACTCGTATTTAACACACAGGACTTCTAGAACCTCATGTTTAGAACCTTCCCTAATGGGTAATACTTCTTTGGGGTTCCATCTGATGAGGATTGAGTATCTTGTTTAGGTGTTGAACCCTCCTTCCTTCTCTGCCTCTGTTCTCTCTGTCTCGTTAATGTATCCTCCAATGCTTCTTTGGCTCTCTCTGCTGACTCGGCTCGGCTTAAAGCCTGCTCGGCACGAGCCCTTAGCTCTCCAATCTTTGCCGTTGCAACCTGCAATTCCTTCTTCAACAATCCTGCTTCTGAATCTTCAACTTGCTTTGTCTTCTTAGCTTGTCTGACCATGGATATATGTTCTTTCAATGGGGTTGCAATGTCTCTCTCCTTTAGATTGTTCGCTTCTGCTTTTGCCTTCTGTAACTGATCCTTGAGCGATTGGATGGTAGTCTTCAAGTCATTTATTTCCTCCTTTGCATTGCGATGCTCTTGTTTTAATTGATTCAACGCCATTTTTAATGCCTCTGTGTCTGCCTGAAGCTGCTGGTTTGAGTCTTCTTTAATGGCATTTGTAGCAAGTGCTTCGTTCTCTAAACCCTTGAGTATTTCTATTTGATTCTTCAAATCTTCCACCTGTCTCTGAGACTGAGCAAATGCTTTTGAAGCTAACTCAATCGTTTGGTCTCTATCAGAGAGCAAAGAAAGCTTTTCTTTCTCTGCTTCAATGGCAGCAACCTTTGACTTACGAATAGCTTCATTGAGCTCCTTCACCTGGTGTAGCAGTTCTTTCTTCTTCAACTTCTCAACCTTAAAAGCATTTTCCATCTCTTCTGCTTTTGCCAGT
>JANTPZ010002014.1:0-19878 GCA_025593235.1 Vachellia pachyceras | reverse complement strand
AAGAATGGAAGTCGAAAGGTAATGACTTAGATGGAGATAGACAGTGAGTTGCCAATAAAATTAGGGAGGGAATAAAACAAACATCACTAGTTTTTCCTTGCGGATTGTAAGAAATTGGTTTCAAAGGAGGGAAGAAATTGGCCTGCTTCAGGCCAACCGATCTATGATGAGCCAACAATGTGAATGAAGATGTTGAGGGTGTGGACAACCGATGATTTAAGATCAACCAATGGCATTCTCGCAACCGTATGCAACAACAAGAAGTGGAGTTGAGATGTGGTGTAGCTTCTGACGATAACAAGATAGAAATGGAGAATGAGAAGGGTGAAGCTGATCGACAGCGCGGAGGAAGTAGAGGTAAGAGGAAAGAATAAAGAGAGGAAGAGGGTGATGAGGAGACAGCAGCGGTGGCACAGGAGAAGTGGAGAACTACAGGGTTGAAGACTTGAAGACTGAAGCTGGGAGTTGGGGACTTGGGTCTTGGGGCTTTTAATTTTTTTCTAGATTTAGACAAAATGGAAAAGAATGGTTAACTTGATAGAAGGTGGGTATCGAACATGGAACATGTGAGCGACTTTCCATAAGGTTTTTTACTACTAGACTAAGATCAAACAATAGAATTTAAAATAAGATATACTTTTTTATAATAAAAAAGAATACATAAAAAATTAAAATGATAGACACAGACAATCCGAGGCCTTGCCTGTGGCCTATCCCATTACAAGTTGCTTTTTGGGCGGACCCGAAAGGGCAAAAACCATACCGGGCCCAGGTGGGTCCACCGATTCCGAGTCATTTGCTTTGTCCCAAGTTAAATAATATCCTTGAGATCTAAATTAAAATATATCTACAATAATATTCTAAAATATAAACCACTATTATATTTAAAAGATAGATCTAATCTTCCTAATAATTCACTAAATATAAAAATGATACTTTTTAAATAATAAAATTACACAGACAATAAACATAAAAAGATTTAATTATTTTCTTCCATGTGCATCTACGATAATTGAATGCCAAGTAAGATATCTTTTTGTTTAAATTGCATAATAAAGAAGAAGGGGTCCATTTGCCGTAACTAGATGAAATGATTGAATTTCCATGGCAGTAAAGTAGAAGGCATCCATCGCTATTTTTTTCCTTGCGGATTGCAAGACATTGGTTTCAAAGGAGGGAAGAAATTGGCCCACTTTTGGCCAATCGATATGTGACGAGCCGACAATGTAAAGGAAGACGTTGAGGGGGTGGACAACTAATGATATGCGACCAGCCGACGACACTCTCAAGGCCTTGCCTGTAGCCCATTTTGTTTAAACCTACCCGTTACGGGCTGCTTTTTGAGCAGATCCAAAAGGGCAAAAATCATACCAAGCCCGGGTGGGTCCACCGGGTTCCGAGTTATTTGTTCAACCCTAAATTAAATAATATCCTTGAGATCTCTAATTTGACATTCATATATCTATAATAATATTCTAAAATATAAACCACTACTATATCTAAAAGATATATCTAATATTCCTAATAATTCACTAAATATAAAATGATACCTTTTAAATAATAAAATCACACAGAAAATAAAAAAAGATTTAATTATTTTCATCTATGTGCATCTCCGATAATTGAATCTCAAGTAAGATATCTACTTGAATTGATATAATTACACTTTGAATTCATATCAAAAAGGTATCATCAAAATAGTGAGAAGAGGTCCTAAACATTTTTATGACCTTTATTCACTCTTTGAATCAAAACTTTTCATAGGTCATTTATCCAATTGGAATTGGATATTGCTGCATTAAAAACTAGATTCAAATAGCTTTGCATAGGTCATTTATCCAATTTGATTCTAAATTAAGAATGGATGCTCATCAAATGTTAAACTTAAAGCCATCTTAGGGAAATTTTGATTTGAATTTCAAATTCAAATTTGTGCTCAGCCTTTAAACTTTTCTTCGTCATTTGAATTTAAGAGTTAAATTCAAATTGTAGTAGTTATATTAAGCATTTTTAGGTTAATAAATTAGAATTTAAATGCTAAATTTGAATTTGAGCATACCTGAAAATCAAACTTGCATATTTTTTGACGTTTGAGGCATACACAAATTTAACAAAAATTGCAAACAGAAGAACTCTTGATTACTGGTTTTAAAGCAAAAATTACTTGTTTGAATTGCATAATAAAGAAGAAGGGATCCATTTGTCGTAACTACAATTTTGAATACACATTCGAATGAACGTTGTGCCTCATTCGAATGACACCCTTCATCTTCAGCATATCTTCACCACATGCATATTAGAATTTTGAAGGGACTCATTCGAATGAGCCACAAGGCTGATTTGAATGACACCCTTCATCTTCATATTTCGGATGCATATTGGAATTTTGAAGGGTATCATTCGAATGAGCCAACCTGTCATTCAAATGGAGAACTGTTTTTCAAACTCCATCTTCTACTCATTCAAATGATGTTTCGAGATGGATATTAAAATATATATATATATATATATATCATTCGAATGAACCTGTATGATCTGAATGAAACTTCTTTCTCCTTTCTCCTTTCTTGACACCATTGTTTGTGTACTATTGAAGTGGGCACTTGAATGAGCTGCTCCTGAGTTTGTTTCAAGCTTTATTTGCAATGTCATATCAAGGGCAAGTGCATTTTGTTAGTGTAGGATTTGACCGATATGGGGTGAATTGGTCACAATTAAAAATTAGAACTCTAATCACAGAAATTAAATTGAAGTCACCGAGAGTGCAGAGGAATAATGGACATAGTGATTTATCCTGGTTCGGTCCTCTCTAACCTACGTCCAGTCCTTAGAGCTCCTTTGAGATTTGCAATCCACTAAAGGCAATCAACCAGGCTTCGCAAGCCTTTACAATCCAGGAGTCACACTCCCCCTCACTATTTGCAAGATAACATAGACCTCCACTCTCTGTTTTTCAACCAACTCTCAGCCCAATAAACTCAAAGTCCCAACCTTGAGTTTCTCAACGAATACAAGAATGAATCACAAGTTTAAACTCTCAAAAGAGTGAATATGCTAAACGCTGAAGCTCAGAATAATATTGAATGTTTACAGAAGGCAAGAGACAGAGAATGTATGAATAGTAGTGTTGTTGATCGTCGTCTCTTTCCGTCTTCAATGCTTCTCTATTTATAGATGATGTCTTCCAATTTGTCCGTTAGAGAAGTCCAAATGTCCGTTACTCAGATTGAGTAGCTGTTGTCTCTGGTTGGTGCGAGCATTAAATGATGTAATAAATGCATTCGTTTGATGACGGAGGAAACTGAGAAAGTCTGATTCCATCTCGTTTGTCAGAAATCTTCAGCCATCTCACTTATACCTATTTCATAAGTTAGTAATAGAGCATTTATGGCGGCAGGTAAGATTTCAAAAACTTTGATGTGACTAAGGAATGGTTTGGTAAAAGTGAAGTTCTGTGTCAGAGCTGCTGTTAAATAAAGGTAGGACTCGAGTTGTTGGAATTTATCACTCGAGTTCCATCTCATGAGTTCACAACAATTTAAAATGTTATATGATAGAACTTCAAGTTTTTCAAAGTGTCTGACTCGCGTTAAGAAAACTTTTATTTGGAAACTCGAGTTCATAATGCAAGTTAAGAAATTTATATTGTGAAACTTGAGTTTTGAAAAGAGAGTAACTCGAGTCATTAAAACTTGAATGCTGTAACTCGAGTTTAAGCTTGAAAGTTTTTGTAAAACTAGTTGTGCAACTTGAGTTGTATGCTTCTGGAACTCTTTACATTGATGCAAAATCTCCTTCAGAGGTTCAAGGATTCGAAACTCGAGTTTTAGAACCCTGGAACTTGAGTTGTCCTTGAAAGTTTTGTGAAACTCGAGTTCTCCAAGTGTGCAACTCGAGTTCTAGCACATAAGATTCCTAGAAAACATATTTTGGGCATGCAATCGAGTTGTAAAAAGGCTGTGACTCAAGTAATCAAAATTGAAGCTGAAAACTCAAATTGTTGGTGCAAGTTCAAGGTGACTCAAGTTGATGAACCTCCAAACTCGAGTTGTTGCACATGAAATTACTTGGACAGGAGACTTAAGGCATGTAACTCGAGTTCTGCAAAGTGTGTAACTCGAATAATCACAACTTGAAGTTGGAAACTCGAGTTATACCTGAAAGTTTTCAAAAACATAGTCATAGAACTCGAGTTGTTGAGCATTTGACTCGAGTTTTTGAACTGTAAAACTCATTTTTAAAATTTCAAAAACCATTTCTAAATCCTACCATGTAACCTTTGAATTAAAACTTTGTTATCATCAAAACAAGGTATCAACACGTCTTTTACCCTATTCATCGCACGATTGAATTTGGCTTCCCACCATTTTAGGTGGGAAGAGAGGTTCCTGCTGGAATCCATTTTCCATTTCAAATGTCAAACCAAACAGCCATAGCCACTGGAAAATTTTGATTTTCCTATTCCATCAACCGATTTTCACCAAACCAAATAGGGCGTAAGTTTCATTCTTTCTTCTTCTCTTTTTATTAGCAAGTAGCTTCCTTTGGAAGCTTGGCTACTTTCTTAGCAAGTTAATTCATCAACTTGCAAGACAAGTTGTTAACAATTGTTTTGTAAGCCTCATCTTCCGGGTTCCACTAGAATATGATAATACAATTTTTTACCGAAAAGCTTCTACTGCACAAATATCACCTCTTTTTGGTTTTTCATACGGAGTATTGATATTGCCATTTGGTTACCTCTATGCCTCTCAAAATAATTATTTACTTTTCTCCCTTTATCCTTTACTTGGAGGCCAATCAAAAGTACTCTGGGAATTCTTTTTGGAAATCCTCTAATCACTTGACCAATGTGACAGCATAGCGAATTCCTATAATTCAATAAGTATTTCTCATAATTTTCTCTACCTCAATATCTTTCTAGAATTTCCTTTTGTAACATAAGCGTGGTGGGCCTATAACCCATAAGTCCTAGGATTGAAACCTAGCTCTGATATCAAGTTGAAAAGAACCAATAATTAACCATAATAATTTTAACCAAAAAAATTGATTAGTGACTGAGTTATACAAAAGTGATTTTCTTTAATAAAAGACCCCAGGTCCTGGACACAAAATCCATCCACAGACCAATTACCCACATGTTTTTCCTTGCCACAATTGATGAGACAAATAAAACATTGCCCACACATTTTTATGAGCCAAATAAACATTGCCCACACATTTTTCCTTGCCAGTTATCCATAATTCAATGCATCATGATATATAATAATGAACCCTATATGACAATATAAAATTCAATACGATACCATTACCAAAAAGAGGCCTACAAGTCTTAAAACTTATGTCTTTGGCTGTTTCCCTCGGCCTTTACTAGAATTAGAGCCTGAAATAAATGTAATAACAATAGGATGAGACATGAATCTCAGTACTAAATCAATTTCTAACATATGCATGATAGAAATGCAAGTTAAAGAAGCAGATTTATCAATATAATAATAATTCCAAACATCTTATTTATCAAGTGTAAATGATAGTTCTATAACATATTATTTATCAAAAGCAATTACCCCCTATTCACCTGCTCCGCCTTATAACTTTTGGATGTGCTACAGTCTATCAGTGCTAGTATACTCTACCAAATGATAGCTAGTCACTTCAATAATATTGCCCCCTCCCATACCACCTGCAACAGGCCGAAGCAAGAAGGTGTCCACCCACACCAACTTAATTTAAATATAGGCCAAGGATCAGCGAAAATTGAGGGACACAATGATTCACTACTCTTCATTCATCTTGAAAATAACCCCACACTATATTATATATAAATATAAATGGGTTAAGGTGCAATTTTAACAATAAAGTTTTCCGAAAAGAGCGTCTGGCACTATTAAGTTTCGGAAGGAGCAAAAATACATATAATGTGTCAAAAGGGTGCACATTTGACAATGTTAACAGATTATGCAAATGTCGTTACTCACTTTGTTGATGAGGCAATAACATGGCTTTTTTTACTTTGTTGACGAGGTAATTAAACTACCTGAATTCTCTCACTTTCTCGCTCCTTCCCCACCCTACTCACACCACTTCTCCTTTACTTTCTCTCTCTCGCCTCCGCTTGAATTCCTTGAGTTTACTCCGGCGACTCTTGGCAGTCAGCTCACACCACCTTCTACGGTAGCAGCGACGCCTCTGGAAGTATGAGTAAGCTCTCTCATCCTTCTCCTCTTCCTCACATCTCTTCGCCCCCTCTCCCCCATTCAAAATGCTCAAATCATCTTCGCCCATTCTCCTCTAACCTTCCTCCATTCTCAACTTCCCATGTATTCCTGTTTCCATGCCATACAACCCCTTTCCATTTAATTTTTCCATACCTACTTCCTAGTCCATCCTTATCCTTTCATCCCTGCTTCCAAATTCAAACTCACAAGAAATGTTTCCTCCATTGGCTTCTGCTTCTCGCTCTACAAATATGGAAAACACTTTTATTCTTCCCAAATGCTCACTATGTCTCTCTACTCTCCCATATTTTTTCCTTTTGCTCATAATGCCCTACATGACAAAATCATACCCGTGAAGATGAATCGGGTGGTTCTCGAGGGTCACAATGCTAGTGTCTTGCAACACATTACGGTCACCGGATTTAGCTGCGATGAAGTTACTAATGTCGCCTGGGAGGAAGCTGTGAAAATGTCACGAACCTTGTAATCACAAAGCAAATTATCCCATTTGTCATTGAATTGATTCTGGCTTCGTAAGCAGCCACGACTCCAATAATAATTCTCCATCCACTATCACCATAGCTCACCGCTTTTTGCCGAAACTATATGCAGCAGCACCGGGTTTGGAGGGCTCTTGTGGGGTTGAGCTGGAGCAACGACGTTTTTGATGAAGAGAAATGAAGGGATTTAGAGCAACAGCCTCATTATTGATCTCTTCGAGGCTGATTACAGCCTTTGTTGTCGTTGTCTTCGCTGCTGACTATGCTGCTGAAGAGTTAGGAAAGCTTGAGACATGGATAGTCCACTGTGTCCATGGAATCATTTATTATCACAAACTTGAGGGTCGCCACGTCAGACAAAAATTTTTCCTAGGTCAAATAATTGCCACGTGTTCAATGTTGGTCAAAATTTCTAACGGCTGTTTGTAAACTCCGTTAGCATTGTCAAATATGCACCCTTTTGACAACATTATGTGTATTTTTAATCCTTTCGAAACTTAATGGTGCCAGACGCTCTTTTTGGAAAACTTCATTGTTAAAATTGCACCTTAACCCAATATAAATACACACCCATCATCAATATAGTTCAATTACCATATTTATATCCATCATCACAAATGTCACAGCAACACATGTATAACAAAACACTCACATACAATTTAAAAATACACTGTTTCACTGAACAAATTTCACATATAAATGTATTTAAAATTTTCTAAATCACAATTTAAATCTTCCATAAAGAAAGCAAGGTTTAGAAAAAAAAACTCCAATCCACAACAAGCAAATAAGAGAAATTAATTTCGATTACCTCAATTGAAGTTAAACCCCACTACCTTGAGAATCAAGAAACCAAATATAGTCTGGTCACCAATTAATCTACATAGTTCAATGGTACCGTACATTAGTTTAATAACTAATTCAAGTGGTAAAAATAATAACTTAGGGACTTAAACCCCTCTAGAGTTTTAATGCCACTCTAGGCAACATCTTATATTATTATTACTGGCAAAAAATATATTTACTCTAGAACTCAAAATACTCATAAAACAAAATCTCTAAAAATCTCCAAATACCTCAATTCATCAAAACTCTTCAAATGTCTCAATACTAAAGATAACTTCATACTAAAACTTTCAGCTTTAAAATTTTAAACCTGAAATAAAATATTTAACTTAATTTCAATCTATCAAATATCTTAATATTAAAAATCTTACACCGAAAAATAAATAAATAATTTCAAAAATAATTCAGATATCAAATAAATAATTGTACTCACACAGAAATTAATAATAGAAATTGCTATATCAATATATGGTCTTCTGTCAATAAAACTTCAACTGAAAAATATATAGATAAAAAAATATTCTTTAATCACCATAAAATTATTACCACTAGCAAAATAAAAATATTTAGAACAACTTTCATAGAATAAGTTTAATGAAAAAAGTCATTTTACTTACCCAAATAATCTCACAAGCATAAACTTAGATGGAAAAACACCTCCCTACTCTCATTTCTCTCTTACTCTCTCTCTAATGTGTATCTCTCTCTCCAGCACTGCTCCCTCTCTTCTCTGGATGAGTGTGTGTGGTGTGTGGGAGTATTTATAATACCCCCATAGCATTGGCCCCCGCCCATTTTTTAATATTTTCTGATGGTGATAGTGACCCATCACTATCACTCCTACCACACATTTCTAATAATGTGTGGCTTTCTTTTTTTTTCAAACATCACATCATAAACCCCTCACAATGGCATGCACACCAAGCTCTTCCCCTTTTTTAAAAAAATGGATGTTACACCTTTTTCGGGCATTTTCTGCAATGTCTCTTATTCTAGGATCAACTCCCTTTGTCTTTTCTCTAGGTAAACTGCTTCGAGCTTAGCCCTAAAACCAATTTTAGAAATTCCCATACTTGTAAAACTATTTTTTCATTTTTATTACAAATATCTGAGGCCTCTTGATACTTTAAATAGTTATATTTGGCTCAAATTCCCTTAATTAGCCAAATACTCATTAATAACTAAAAATTCGATTTGAGGCTATTTTTACTCTTTTAACCTCAATTTTGCCTCAAATATGCTTCAAATGATTATTCTGCACATTTCTATGCCTTGGACAATTTCCTAACATTTTGGGTTAAAATTACCGAAATCCCTTGGCTTTTGTTATAAATACCATTTTGACCTTGTTTGACTAACAGACACTTATATCCCTTCTTAAGGTTTCTTAAGCTCAATGAACCCTTAACTAGCCTTTACTTTCTAGTTTAGCCTTTTATTTAAGTACAAAAATTTTGGGATGTTACATTTCTCCCCCTTTAAAATAAATTTTATTCTTGAAATTTGCACATCTCAATCAACACCTCGAGATACTTGACTTTTATCCCCTCTTTTGTTTCCCAGGTAACTTCTTCCAGAATTAATCTCTTCCATACCATTTTAACCATCAAAATGCTTTTGCTTCCGCTGCGTTACTCTGATGTGGTATTGTCCCATTGTTGCAATAGGTTTGGACAATTTTTTATTGGGGAACATGGAAACATCATGAATATGAATCAACTTTAGGGTAAGTCTAAACAAAGATAGGCTACAGGTCCAACTCTAGAGAGAATATGAAACGACCCTTTATGCATTGGTCTGAACTTCTTGGTGGTTGTAGATACTTTAAGGAGATGATCTCCAGTTTCAAACTCCAACTATTATCTTCTCTTGTTAGCATAATTCTTTTGCTGACTTTATACTGCTTATAACTTTTCTTTATCATCTCAATATTAGTAGTAGTTCCGTCTACTATCTCTGGACTGTATGTGCCTCTCTCCTTGAGTTTTGTCCAACACTAAGGGTCTAATAGCCTTATTTCATACCAATTAACATGTACAGTGGAAGCTTTGGAAACACTTTAGTTGACCACAACTTGTGAAAAATGATATTTGAAACTTTTGTTTTCGTAGTACTATTCATAACTCTCTAAAAATGGCCTTAACTTTGAAAAATCATAATTAATTGTAGAAAAATCAAAATTGAGTGATTCCAAGTCCTTTAAGAAGATAACTGGATAAAATTAAGAGGAAAAATAAATTTTGGACAATTTCATTTCAAAACCATGGCTAGTTTTAATTTCAAAAGTTACTGTTCATTTGGTCATTTTCTATTTTTCCAGTATTTTAGCCCAACTTTGGAAGGGCGTATAAAACAAATTACCACTCATTTTAAAGAGAAAACCATATATGTTTGATGATGAAATCTCACATCCTAACTAACTCAACTACATCAATACAAGATGGTCAACTTTAGGTCCAATTATGTTGATTTTTATCCCCCATATGTTCATACTTGATCCAACTTAAGTATGGTTACTCTAACTTCCAATATCAATGCCCTTGGAGCATTTTGACCTACTCTATTATGCTTAAAAATTAAGTCTACTACTACATATACTATTAATTACAATCCACACATAATACTCTTTTGGGTATTTACAACTTTCCTTCTTCAAGCACATATCAAACCTCCAAGCATTGTCCTTCTTTCTTCTTCTCTTAAATAAACTAGCCCTAGAGTTTGGTTATATTGATAGGGTAAGATTCTTGGGAATCTTAGTAGCAAAACAACTATTGTATAATCATATATCACGCATTTAAAACATAATACATCCTCAATTTACTTAACCTTTAAAATAAAATGCTATGCATACCTCATATGTCTCATAGCATATCATAGAGACAAATCATCATAATGTCATAACCTTATCATTCACACAATGGCATATTAACCAAATCATAACAAAGCAAGTAATTATACAACAAATACAATGAAATGTAATTAAAACAATAATTGCTAAGCTACCTCTTTCTCCTTGCTTTTCTTGGCCTCTTAGGTGTTAAGGCCCTCATTTCTAATGTACAATGATCCTAGATAACATCACATATGAATGAACAACTCATTAAGATAATTGATTACAACTTCCACTTGCTCTCTTTAACCTGACTTAGCATCCTTAGGTTTAAAAATTTATCTAACATTCTCCTCTATAACCTTAACTTTGCATCCTTAAGCTCAAATATCTCAAAAGAAACCCCCTTCTCTATTAATTACTCAAAATAGCAACTTAGGTAAATTGTTGCACAAAATTCTAATCTTTGGTTCTAATACTTCCAAACTTGGTTTCTCACTTAAACTCTACACAAATTTTCATCCTAAACTTATTGGAAGCATCAAAATGATCAAAATCATATTCCTTCTTCCATTTTTTTCCAGCAGGCTAAAATAGTACATAAAAATTGGAACAACACAATTTTTCAACTTCTCTTTCCTTATACATGCATGATCTTCTTTTCAGACCACTTCTAATCATTACTTAACATAAAAACATTCATTCTCACGCATGAATAATTTCGGCCAGTACTAATACTTAGGGTTTAGGATTTCAAAAATTTATACAATCATCAAAGTTACCATCATATAAATAAGATAGAAGAATCCTTATAAATTTCTAACCCTTAATAACAGGATTAAGCTTTAATCCATTCTTAATCATCATTATCCTTCATTAATCCATTTTAAAGCATGTATTATCCAATTACTAATCAAGGTAATTAAGGATTGAAAGATTTTATACTAACCTTAGTCTTACTCTTAATCCTTGATTAGGCACCTTGATCTCTTTCTCTCTTTTCATCCCTCTCTTTCTCTCTCTAAATTAATTTTGCAAGAGCTTCCCTTCATAAACATTACCTTGAACAAAATTTGAAGGGGGAGAGGGGGTATTTATAGGCTCTTGATTTGTTATTTTCCCTTGAACTTTTACATATTTACAAGAGGCGTTAACTTGATCTTGGCCCTTGATTTTAAGAAATCACCTTACAAAATGGACAAATCTTATGCATCAAGAGTGTGATCTTAAACATGTCCACGTGACGTCATTTGGCTTATGGCATCCTAAGGTTTCTTTAATTTTGTTTTGCTTAATGGTTAAGCAAAGGTATTCCGGGAATTCTTTTCGGGAACTCTTTGATCATTTACTCAGCATAATACCTTCAAAAATTCCCATTTAATTAGAGATAATTCTCTAATTTTTCTCAACTTTAAACTCTTTCTAGAAATACTCTAAATAAATTTTCTTCTGAAAATCCCACCTCCAAGGATTTCGAGCATTTTCTTTCCATTCCGGTAAACTAGTTCTGACTTTATCTTAGAAATAATTTTTATAAAATCCTAGAATTCCTGAGCTATTTTTCCTTGCTTTCGAACCAAATATTTAAGGCCTATGGATATTTTAAATATTTATATTTATCTAATTATTTATTAAATATCCAATTATTAAATAACATTTAAAATTCATGTAAAGGTTATTTTTTTCACTTTGACTTGAACCATGCCTCAATTAATAATCAGTGACTTTTCCTCTACATTGTGGGCCTCTATGAGTTTTTCTGATATTTTTGGTAAAACTTTGACCAATTTGATCTTTAACTTTGGTCAAATGACAAAATGTCCTTACATTTGCCCTTAATTACCATAATGCCCTTACCTTTTTGAAATTCCATTTTGCCTTTATTTTTAATGACATTTGGGTCCTTCCCATGAGGTCACCCATCTTGTTATTTCCCCAGGCTAAGCATGCTTAACTGTGAAACTCTAATGAAATTCAGTACATTAGAGCTAGGTTGACCAAGATGTTTCTGGTCCATTACCTTCCTCTTTTTCTGTTCTACATATCTCTGGATCCTGACTCAATCTATAACTACTGGTTTGGCCTTTATTTCAAATTACAATAAAACACGGATATCATAAAGGGGACTTGTCTTTCCTTCATTCAAACCTTATTCTTAGCTAGCCTGATTGTAACTTGATTCAGAATTTACAGATTTGCACCTTAGTCATTCCTTCTTTCCTTTATTAGAAAAATGAAATAAGATCATCTTGAACAGATAGCTAGGTTATAGGAATAATCAAGTGTACTCTCTCCATACTAGCTATCTATCCTTAGAAAGTTTTCGACTCTTAAACTTATGGCCCCCTTCTTTCTTTCTTTACTTTATATCATGTCTATTACAACCTTATGCATGACTATGCCATTATGATCTTATGTGCAACTAAGCCATGACAATCTTGTTCATGACCATGCCACTCCATAGGCTAGGTCCCAGACCTTTACCTCTTTTCACATTACGAATGGAGTCATTTTTTCCTTTTTGGAAACCTATAAACCATGAAACATGAGTTGAGAATAAGTTTCCTACCCTTAATTAGTAGCTACACCGACAATTCCCTAAGACTACTCATAGAAGCCCGCATTGCCTTCTAAGGCCTTGCTTATTCCTTTCTAATTCTCTTAAAATCTTAATCCTCTCATTAAACTAGTAATCTAGGTAGTATCATACCTTACTACCTTTATTTGAATTGTCTCATCAGACTCTCATCCAAAAGTTCTCCATTAATCTCATCTCATTTCTCATTCAACATTACTTTCATTATTGCCATATGCGGGATCATTTCAGCTTAAAGCATCAATCACAACTGTCACTTTCCATGGTGATACTCTATGGGGTAATCGTAGTGTTTGAGCAACTCCATCCATCTCCTTTGTCTCAAGTTGAGTCCTTCTCGGTCTCACAAACACTTAGGACTTTATAATCATAATGCTATTCACTAGTTGCTCACTTCAAATAGTGGCTCCAAAAGTTTTAGAGCATAACTACTTTTACTAATTATGAATGGGATACTTCCTTTAGGTAGCTTTCATCGCCATGTGCGACAACACCTTTCCTATTTCAGGCAATCTTTATTGTTGTGTATGCCAACACATTCTTGTGCATCAACGCCTTTCTTAGTTTAGCACAACTTCTACCATGCTTATTAGGCTCTTCAAAAATTTGGACTACACTAATGTAGCTTCAATAAAGACTAGGACAAACTAATCTATATATTGTCAAAAGATACATCTCACATGTTTTATAAAAACCACTGGGCATTCGTCAAACTAAATGGTATCACTAGACATTCATAATAGCCATATTTGGTTATAAAAGCAGTCTTTATAACATCCTCAGCTTATACTTTAAGTTGATAGTAGCTTTGTTGGAAATTGTGCTGTAGGGGCCAATCATTGTACCTCAGACATTATTTTAATGATCTTCTCCATTTAATTATTATAGCTTTTGCATGTTTATTATCATAATTGCATCCATGAACAAATTATGAAGGTTATCCTAAATGTCCCTGGTCGGTTATCTATGTGGGAGTAGAGATGAAGTAAGACCAGTATGACTTTGATAAGGTATAGAGATACTAGTCAAAGTCATAGGCACTTGTAAGAGTACATGGTGCTAGAGTGACTCGCTATAAGAAAGATGCATGGATTAAGTCATTAGCTTATATCATATATAATCATGTCACCACTCCTTTGGACGTAAGATCATCATGGATTCCTATATGAAAGTTGCTAAAATTTGACTTAGTCAAAAGTCACCTTTGACCGAGTGATGATAAAGGCTATAATCTGACTTAGGGGTCATTTCATGTGGAGGAATGTGAGTAATCAAGATGGGATTTATCCCTCGCATTAGTTGAGAGATATTACTGGGCCCCTCGATGAGTCAGTCTGAGAAATATATGGCCATACTATAACGAAAAAGGATTTTTCGCTTATGAGATCAAACTACTCAGGGATTAAGAAAGTAAGGGTTAGGAGTAGGAGCATGACGTCATCCATGCCTCATCGTTGATCGAGATATTGTGTGACAAAAAGGAACATGATGTGGTTGCATAAAAGGTTGTGTCGTGTTAACGATTCCCATATGATTTGGGTAGTCATAATATTTTGCTAGAGGCCACTTGCGATTTGTGGGCTAATACTCAATTTAGCCTACAGCCAACTTCATGTGGCTAGTAGGGTCGCAAGCAAAAACAAGCACAACACGTGCTTTAATTCTATGGTTTTTTGAATTATATATTATATAAAATTTGAAATTACATTAATATTATATGGATAATGTTAATGTATGTTAATTTTATTATTTAATTTATTTCATAAATTAAATAACTAACATTGATTTAATTTATAAAGATAAATTAAGAAAAATTCATTGGCTCATTATTTGAATTAATTAAATGTATATGATATGCTCAAATCAAGATTAATCCAAATTTGAATTTTAGAATTCGAATATCAAGATTAAGAAAGATTAATCTTGGATATGTTTTGAAATTCGAATTTCAAGATTAATAAAGATCAATCTTGAACATCTTTTAGAATTCGAATTTCAAGATTAATTAATAAAGATTAATCTTAAATATCTTTTGGAGATTTAAGATTAATCATCTTGAATATCTTTTGAGATTTGGATTTTCAAGATTAATAAAAAATTAATCTTGAACATCTTTATCAAATTTGGATTTTCAAGATTAATAAAAGATTAATCTTGAATTATAATGCACTCCATGAGTTCTAAAATATAAGGACTTGTGAGCAATAGAGGGTATGCATTTCGAATTTGATTGAATGAGCCATTGAAACCCTAAAGAAAGAGTGAAATCAAGGGTGCTAGCATGCTACTATCGTTGGGTATTGATCTTGTGGATACGAGTAGAGGGAGACGATTAGAAATGTCGGCTCCTTGAGATCGTGGAACGTGAAAAGCTTGGGAATGATGTGGATATTGGGAATTGAAAGCGATCCAAACGTAAAGGAAGCTATGAATTCAAGAACACAAAAGGTATTATACTATCTCCTCGATCTAAAAGCCTTTGGCAGATCCATACGGGATTAGAAATTTTTTTAAAATTTGTTTCTTTCGCTGCGTGTATACGTTCTAATCCTAACAAGCCTAAACTCAAATCAAACTTGGAGAACTCACCCACTCCAGCCAACTGATTTAATAGATCTTCAATTTGAGGTAAAGGGGTACTTATTCTTTGCTATCACTTTATTTAACCCCCAATAACCACCACATAGCCCCACGCTATCATCTTTCTTCTCACAACTAGCTAGAGCTTTTAAATGTGATACATTAGGTCTGATGAGATGCTTTCTACAACTCATACTCAAATCGATGATAGCCTTACTTTCTTTCTAGAAGTAGGCCACTTTTTTCCTCGAATGACTCATCAAAATTATATTGGGCACTCATTCCTTAGCATATGACTACCTTAACCTCAGTACTATTATTCAACTTAAACTCGGCATCAGGGACAGTTCCTTGGGTGGTAAAACTAGGATATAATTCTTATAATCACTTAAGAACCTATTGGAGGACAATTGTATAAAACTAATAATCACATCAATATCAAGGAATGACATGCATATAAAAACAAAACAGCATTACATACTCATAATGGCTAATATAATTAAAGCATACACAACAGGTGACATTATAGGGTAAACTCAAATATATCATAGTATCTATGGTTAAACCCAATTGCCCGACACAATCATAAAATATGAATGGATGGCTAGCACCTGAATCAAATATTGAATGCAACTTAGGTCATTCCTCATACTAACTTAGGCGACTTGCAAGCCTTTCTGCATCAAGGTAAAAACTATTCCAGAACCATGGGGTCTTGACCTTTTTGTCACCTGGCTGTAGTGCTTTGCAAAATGTCCTGGCTTCCCATACTTGAAGCACATATTCTGCCCCATAAAACATGGCTTGTTATTGTGCTCCTTTCCACAAGAGCTTTAAGGCTTTACTTACACATTCCTATGTTTTCCTCCTTTCCAACCATCTCGTTCAAACTTCCTCCTAATAATAGGCTTCTTGCCTTTCTTTCGGTTTGAAGTCCCTTCCTGAGCTGAACTTTCAAATTGAGTTATAGCTTCAACTAGACTATGATGATTATAGCTGCTCTCTATGATCTTGCAAACCTCTACTATAGTATTAAAGGTTACTATCCTAATCAAAGCTACTCTCCCCGTGAAGTCCTTTGATCATCCTCTCCGTACTCCATTGCTCATTATTAACTTGCTGCAGGTAAGTGGAGTACGTGCCAACTACAGATACTTAGCCAAGTATTGATCAAATGACGGGGCTTCACCTTGCCTTGATGTCAGGAATTCAGCCTCTCATCTTGTACTGACTGTGGAAAATACTTCCTATAGAATTGGTCTAAGAATACTTCATAAGTAGTAAGAGCATTCTTGGCCTATATGATCAACTCAATGTTCTTCCACTAACAGTCAACTTCCTTTTATAGCTTATAAATAGCTAGTTGGGCTTTTGCTTTTGATGAACAGATCATCACACAAAATATCTTTTCCAGTCATGTAATCCAATTCTCAGCAATTTAGACATCAAATGCCCCTTTAAACAAAGGTTGACCATGTTTGCAAAACTTTGCAATCCACTATGGCACACCATCTTGTTTAGCTATTCTACTAGCCTAACTTGGCTAAGGAGCAAGTGGTGGCACTGGCATCTGCGGTACATCATAAGCTGTTAAGGCTACGACAATTGCTACTTTGATAGCAGCTTGACTTTCTTGCTCTTTGCATGTTTGAGTTGCCCTAAATCTCTTCTATCATTCACTGCTGCTCATCAAGCCTCGCCATAATGGCTTTCATGGGGTTAACTTGCCTAGGGTCACCTTGAGGCTCTTCATCATTTTGTGCTGATCCACGGCCACTTCTTAGTTTGGCCATCTATTTATCCTTTAATAAGAGATCATAAGATCAATATCAGTTATTCATAACCTTGGTAAGATCAGCACTCATATTGGGACACTAATTCTTAGTTTGATTATCTCTTAAATTTCACTTGGCCATCTCTTAAATTTCACATTGGATGATCCACAACCACTTCTTAGTTTGACCATCTCTTAAATTTCACTTGGCACACTAATTCTTGACATTGCTAACTAATCGAATGGTTAAGTTATAAGGGGCTTAAGGGCTATAAGAAGGGGATGTTACACATGTCTCTAGTGAAGCTTCCTTGGGATATCTTGTGAGTAAATTTTCCTTAGATTCATCTTCCATGAGGGGAAACATGCATTTGTTGGAAAATTTATTTTGCTAAGAATTCACTAGATTCAAACACCTGCACACACCTGTTCTTCCATAGTACCCAACATACATATGCAAATATCCTCAACCACTACCATTGACCAAATCTCACTTTAGCTGGCTGGTGTGCTGTATTCTGAGAAAGCCAATCCTATAAACCATAAGAAAGTAGTATATGTGTTAGGGTTAAGAAACTCTCTCCGTACATCTATCGATCTCTTGAAATCTTGAAGTGTATGAATGACACTTTCCTCACCACTACACCCAAAATAATAATCTCCTGCCGTTGATAACCCTCTTCTAGCTTGAACCAAGTTGGTAGTGAGTCTCTCATGGGTTGCTGGCCATAGGAAAAAAATTTTATTTTCTCAAGAACCAGCCAACACCAAATCTTATGCCAAATTGGGTCAACCCCCTCATCAGCAAGCTTTGAAAGGAGCACATAAGCAGATTTGACAGAGAAAGTGCCATCAAGAGAACTTCTCCAACAGAACTCATCATCCCTATCATTAGATAGGGTATTTGATTGGAGGATAGCTCTAATAATATGTGGAGGGAGGAAGTTCGGCCATTTCTCAACATCCTACATACCACTTGGAAGAGTGAAATCTATAACCCTTTCCTCTGAGTTAATATGCTCCATATCATGAGTGACAAACTTGATAATGGGCTTGTCCAAAGGTGTTAGGTCCCACCAGACTTTAGTGGATAGCCCGTTATTCACCTTACTCCCAACCCCTGAAAGGAAGAGCTCCTAGACTTCAAAAATAGCCTTCCAAGTGAGGGAATTGAACTTTTTCCTGATGACCGTCGACATCATTTGCGTCCCGTAGTCATACTTGGCTCTGAGTCATTTGACCCAAAGAGTATCCAATTTGGTAATCAAGCCCCAGAAAAGCTTCATAACGATAGCTTTGTTCTGCAATTCAAGGTTTTTGATACCAAGACATCAATACTTCTTGTGTTTCATAATTTGGCTCTAATCAATGAGGTGCATTTTCCTTATATTTTCATCTTTGGACCAGAAGAAATTTCTACTAACATTTTCAATCTCTTGAAGGTCTCTTTTCAAGAAGAGGACATATTGCATTTGATAAGAAGGAAGAGTTGAGATAACTTCTTTAATGAGGACCGTCCTTCTAGCAATAGTTAGATACTTCTCCATCCAATATGAAAGTCACCTTGCTTACATGAGAGTGCATGATGGGAACACCATGGTATTTACCTAGGTCAGTTGTGGTTCCAATACCCACCACTTGATTTAAGTTTGTGGCTCTCCTAAGCTTAACTTACTTGGAAAAGAAAGCTTTTGATTTGGGTCATTCATATCTTTACTTGATGATTAATTCAAGCCTATTTGTATTCATGACCTAGATGACAATATTTGGTTTCACGTGCAGGTTTCATAATTTTAATTTAAATGCTACATCCAATTGCACCAATCTTAGTCCCATGTATCACCCCGCCACCACTTTATGGTTAGTTTAGATTACTTTCAGAGAATAACTTTTGAAAACAAAATGGTAAAAGTAATATTAAACAAATGATTTTTGTCAATAAAGAGGCGATTTTGGATAAAATTGTGTGTAAAATTAGCGCATGTGATCTCCTTTCCTTTTTCCTCTTAAATTCTTGGCTTTTTTGGGGAAATTTAGTGAGCAAGCTTTTGTAGGTCAAATCAATTTCAAATTCGGTCCATATAATAAATTTTTTTTTAAAATGAGTCTTTATTGTTCAAATTCCGTCCATATATATTGTTTTAATAAGTTAAAATATACAAAAGCTTCTCAATTTTGAGGCATTTGTATATCACCTCTCTAACCTTTAAAAATTTGAATTAAAAAACCTAATATTTCATATTATCAGCATGTCTTTTATTTAGATGACCGATAAAGTTAATGATAATTAACGGTAGAATGGGTATTAATCTAAACATAAAATATTAGGATAATTAATTTAAATTTTTAAAAGTTAACGAGGTGATGCATGACTAACATAAAATTCAAGGGTTTTTATGTATTTTAGCATTGTAGTTCATAAATTTTATAAAATTTCATTTATAAAAATAGATAAGTATTTAAACAGTGGGAAATGAGACCAAGAAAGTCAAAAAGATCATAAAATTATATAAATTAGAATTAACAATTGC
>JANTPZ010002013.1:0-12536 GCA_025593235.1 Vachellia pachyceras | reverse complement strand
AGCACGTCCGCTCCACGAGCCCAAAAGGGTATTCTGGTCACCTTTACAGCTCCAGTCCATCAATTCCTTCTATCTCTCCAAATCAGAAGCAGAGATCTGGGAGGAGTTGTCAGGGCGTCATTCTGGTAGGAAAGAGGCGCGTTATACAGACGGAGAAGCAGCAAAAGCAGAGGTTGTGCCTGTTTTTTTGGTAAAGTTGTGCCTGTTAGTGACTAAGATAATGGCGGAGGCGATGGGTGAAGGGATCGGGAAGCGAACTAGTCCACTAAAGAAAAGGGGAGACGAGAAATGGAGAAGGAAGAGAGAAGAAAAGGAGGTGACGGAGGGTCAGTGCTCGCACGCTGCTACACGCAAAAGGATAGAAGACTCTTCATCTTTTTCCAATGGGATATGTACGAAACAAGGAAGCTAATAATTGCATTTAAACACATAAGTTATATTCCAAATATCAAATTGAATGGGATACAACATAATATATTTTTTTAATATTAAAATATATTTTTATTTTTTATTCTTCACCGGTTTGACTCCGGTCTGACCCACTGACCCTTTACCCATTACCTTGACCGGTTCAATCACCGGTCCGGTTTCCTGTACCTTGATAAAACTACATAAAAGTACAACAAAAAATTATATTTGGCAAAGAAACACAAGATTATAGATATTTAATAGTAAATCACATTAAAAAAAGTAATTTATACTGCCATTTTAAATAGCATTTAATTTTTTAATCCATTTTATTTTAACTCAATTGTAAATCAATCCACATACTCCAATTTAGTACAATTCAATTATTAAATTTTGATTCACCTCAAGTAGTTAAAACCCTACGTATCAAGTAGTGGACATGCTTCAGTCTCTATTTTAAGATAGTCATAAATAAGTGCAGTAAAACCTTTCTTTTTCTTTTTCATTCTCTTCCATATCTATAGCTATTGGATCAACACTAAATTGTCATGCTTGATTTTAGAGTTAAGGTGCAATTATAACAATTAAATTTTGTTTGACAAGCGTCTAGCACCATATGTTATAAAAGTGGTGCACATTTAATAAAGCTAACGATTTCTTCAAACAGTCGTTACATACTTTAACCAATCATGTACACGTGACATGATTGACTGAGGCAGAAACCTTTATACGATGTGGCCACATTGAACATCGCTCACTCACTTCTCTCTGCATGGATTGAATCAATTAGATGGGTCACTGGGAACGGATTAGCTTATTGGCTACTTTGATGCCGCCACGGAGCCTTCATTCACAGGTTCTTGGCAGTTGGGACTGGGAGAAGAATATCAATTGGAAGGCTTAAATGCCGTTCTGTGCCCCTCGAAAGATTGAGAATACATTGCAGGTTTCATTGCTTTTGATCCCTCTGCAGAGAATTAAAGCAAGCCATGCCTTTGAGGATCCAAATGATGGTTATTAGCTAGCTGCTCATTCCCTTCAGGCAACAAGAACACTATGAGAGGTTTGAAAATGCGAGAAGCACATCGGAAACATCTAATAGGCATAGCCTCTTACTCAATAACACCTTCTTCCATCATATGGAATCCCATCGCTTCTTACGGATCCGCCTTAGAAGGGGGTGACCTACACCCAAGCCAATGAAGAACGTCAAAGGCATAGCCTTTTACTAAAGAAACCTTTACGAACAGCTTTCACTCTCATAGCAAAGCAAGAAGCAATGCGTATCATAAGTCATTCTAAGATAAGGAAGAGCTAAAGGTGGGGCAGGTTAAGTTAGGGTATCAGTAGCTTTAAATAAAGAATTAGTCGAAGCTGACACTGAAGCTAAATCCACAACAGAGCAAGTAGCCAGGTGTGAGTGTTATAGACCTAGCTCTTCATGAGCAGTAGAGCGTCACAAGCAACAAGGCTATTTTCAGCCTTTCCAAAGGGTCTTTATTAGGTAGTTATTTTATATATTTGATAGGACTAATCAAGCAATCCATCCCAATCCCCCTTAGTTTCTACTTATACATACAAATCATAAGTAATATATTGATCTCTATTCTCTCGTTGACAGTAACTACCCGCTTCGACCTTTTTGTTGGCCAGGACTCTGCTCCTCCAATCACCACTTGTGAGGCCACACTGGGTCGCCACCTGGTTCGTTGGCTTGTGCAGGTTGGTGTTACCGATGTCTTCTCCATTCCTGTTGACTTCAACCTTACACTTCTCGACCATTTGATCGTCGAGTCTGAGCTTAACGTCATTGATTGTTGCAACGAGCTCAACGTTGGATACGCTCGCTATCGTGGTGTTGGTGCTTGCGTCGTTACGTTCACCATTGGTGGTCTTATTGTTCTCAACACCATCACTTATGCTTACAGTAGTAACTTGCCACTTACCCTGCCAGTCTTACTTTGTGACCCCTCACCTATATTTTTTTAGAACCGTCAGTCTTACTCTTTGACCCCTCATTTTTCTTTCCTAAGAAGCTTAGCTACACCAAAAGCTCAACAAAAAGTAAAGTTCAGCATGGCCACTTCATACAAAAGGTTCTACCTCAGTCAACAAAAAGCCATATGCACATGGTTAGGCAAAGTTTGTAACGGTCTTTTGGAGAAATTGTTAGCTTTGTTAAATATGCACCACTTTTGTAACATTATGTATATTTTTGCACCTTTTAAAATTTTATGGTGCTAAACGTTTCTCGAGTAAAACTTAATTATTAAAATTGCATCTTAACCCTTGATTTTATACAAACTTTTGTTATATTAAATTATTCATGTTAACATGCAACAATTTATATTTGATTAATTTAACATTAAAAATAAGTTAGATTTTGATAATGATGATGATAAAAGTTAACAAGTTTAAATTATTAATTGGCAAAAAATTATTAACTAACATTAATTTAATAATTTAATAGTTATAAATAGAGAAAATACGACGATGACAAAATAAAAGCAGAGAAGAGGATGACAAGGAAGGCAAAGGAGCGAGGGAATCAGGGTTGCAGCCTTGCAGGTCTTTCCAATAGAGAAACGAACTTTTGGCAAGACAACAGATATCAGAGCATCTACCGTCTCCTGTATCTTCTCCCACATCAACTCTGTTGCTCATGGCGGCTGCAGCAGTAGCAGAGCCTAGGAAAGCCCCCCGACCGGGCAAGGGCGGGTTCGAAGCCCATGGCCTTTCTGAAGAGGAAGCCCGGGTTCGAGCCATTGCAGAGATCGTCAACTCTATGGTGGAGCTCTCTCGGAAAGGCCAAAACGTCGACTTGAATGCGCTCAAATCCGCTGCATGTCGCAAGTATGGACTTTCACGTGCACCCAAGCTAGTGGAGATGATAGCCGCCCTACCGGAGACTGAAAAGGAAGCGCTGCTTCCGAAGCTTCGAGCCAAACCTGTCCGAACCGCCTCTGGGATAGCCGTCGTGGCTGTCATGTCCAAGCCACACCGTTGCCCTCACATAGCGACGACTGGTAATATTTGCGTATACTGCCCCGGAGGGCCTGATTCGGATTTTGAGTACAGCACTCAGTCTTACACTGGTTACGAACCAACTAGTATGCGAGCAATTCGAGCTAGGTAGGTTGCGAAGCTCTCTATTTGCTTGCTTATTTTCTTGTCTAAGCATGTTGGTTTGAGTCATGGTAAATGAAACTCCTTTACAATCAGTCCAGATTATGCTTGAGTTGAGCTTCTTGGGGATTTTGTCAGAATCAGAATACTCAACTATTGTTGAAGCATCTAGAGCAATTATATCATAAACCCCAAATTGATAGTTTAGCTTAAAATGCTCCTCCAGATTACTGTTGAGTTATCTATCAGTGTATTATACTATAAAATACTGAATCAAAATCTCAACTCCCTCATAAGATGCATTATGCATCGTTGAATCATGTACCATGTTAGCATACATTAATCTCTTCTAGGAAGGATTCGAGTCTTAAATAATGGTGGACCAGATACTAAATTACCTTTTTGTATTCTTTCATCTATTTTCTTGATGCAACTCTATGTCACTTACCGCTAGAAACTTTGGTTGGGAATTCTGTTTCGTATAGATATTAGTCCATCATCCACAATGCTGCATATATGAAATGGTGAAAACTGAAAAGTAGTTGAGAGTTTGGAACTATCGCTAGGTGCGAATTGTTCTCTTTCTAATGCAATTTCTTCCTAAAAATAGGCTATTCTTTCTATATTTCCTTTTTCTGGATGCTTATTCTCTGGTGATATGATCCAGTAAAATTCACCCTGTGAATACTCATGCTAATCGCTGTAAATGCTGTACTTGCTAATCGCTGTAAATGCTGTACTTGCCCCTCTGGATTTAGGTATAACCCATATGTCCAAGCTAGAAGCAGGATAGATCAGCTTAAGCGTTTGGGTCACAGTGTAGATAAGGTTTGGATCTCAATTTTGGAAAATATGCATTTCTTGAATTTGTCAGTGCTGAAATATATTTGTAGATAATATGTCCTTGATAATATAATGTGTTTTTCAGGTTGAATTCATTTTAATGGGTGGTACTTTCATGTCCCTTCCGGCAGACTACCGTGATTACTTTATAAGGAATCTTCATGATGCTTTGTCTGGACACACTTCTGCAAATGTTGAAGAGGCGGTTGCCTACTCTGAGCATGGTGCAACAAAATGTATTGGCATGACGATTGAAACGTAAGTTGCCATTTTATTGTTAAAGTTGATTCTGAAAATTCTCATATATTGTATATAGTTTTAAATAAATGTTCAGTAGGTGCTTACTTTTTCCCCTGTTAAAGGAAGTAATGGAACCTCTAATTGTTCGTTCGCAACATTATCTGCAAAGTTAGAGAAAGACCTTTGTGATAAAGAACACTTCGTCAAAAGTTATTGCCATGATCGTGGCTTTGGCTTAGTAATGGAAGTTCTAGAATGGTTCTGCCATTCCATTGAAGCTTATCAAGAATCATTTTAGTCTCCAATGTTGTTTGAATTCGATGTGGTTGTATTGTCTGAACACACCAATTATTCGCTTATTTAGTAATTAATGCATTTCTACATTTATCAGGAGGCCTGATTATTGTCTTGGGCCTCACTTGCGGCAAATGCTTTCTTATGGCTGTACACGACTGGAGATTGGAGTACAAAGCACATATGAGGATGTTGCTCGAGACACTAACAGAGGGCACACAGTAGCTGCTGTGGCAGATTGTTTTTGCTTGGCAAAAGATGCTGGTTTTAAGGTTTGCTATTGAGCCTCTCAATAATTTTTGTGCCGCTGCACTTTCGGTAGTATACCCATAGTTTTGTCCTAATCAACCATGCTTGTATGCATTCAATATTTTTATAGGCTCCCGTGCTGCCTCATGAATCCTGTCTTTGTCAAGAGAATACAATCATTAATTAGATGATGCATTGGCAGATAGCCAACTTTCTATTGTTTCACAATCTTTTGAAATTGTTCTCGTTTCCCCAATTATAACCCTTCTGAAGATGGACTAGGCGAGCATACTGGTTTTTTCCCCTATCTCTTTATCCTAATCTACCCAGCTTATGCTTTAGGTTGTTGCTCACATGATGCCTGATCTTCCAAATGTTGGTGTTGAGAGGGATTTGGAAAGTTTTCGGGAATTTTTTGAGAGCCCCTCGTTTAGAGCAGATGGACTTAAAATATACCCTACACTTGTAATACGTGGAACTGGGCTTTATGAGCTCTGGAAAACTGGCAGGTATGCGTTATTTTTTTTTGTCTTGGTTTTCTCTTAGTGTTATTTTTTGTTAGGAAAATAAAAATTTCATTCTAACATTTTAGGTATAGAAATTACCCGCCTGAGCAACTGGTGGACATCATAGCAAGGATCCTTGCCATGGTGCCCCCTTGGACTCGTGTTTATAGAGTTCAGCGGGATATTCCCATGCCTCTGGTTACTTCTGGGGTTGAAAAAGGTAATCTAAGGGAGTTAGCTTTGGCTCGGATGGAAGACCTAGGATTGAAATGCCGTGATGTTCGGACCCGAGAAGCTGGAATCCAGGTTATTATATAGAACTAGTCTCATTTGGTAATTTTACATGCTAAAGAGAGCATAAGATTTGAATTCTTTAGATAAAAGTATATAATTAATTGATTTTCTGACTCTTTGGGATCACTTGCATCTTGTGTTTTGTAGGACATTCACCACCAGATCAAGCCTGAAGAGGTGGAGCTTGTCCGTCGTGATTATATGGCCAATGAAGGTTGGGAGACATTTCTGTCATATGAAGATACTCGACAGGTAGATTGACCTCTCTTTTCCTGTTCCCTTATGCCCATCTTATATGTGGGGATGATGAGCATATCTACTCTGATGCATACAGTACCATCTTCTGTTCTTCCTGATTTTCCAGCTTCTGTGATCATCATATTTACTGGCGACATGGAAACATAGTATGATTATTTCTGATATAAATTTGGACGATGTATGGCTCTTCCATTGGTCTGGATTAATAGTTCTAGATGTCTTCAGTTCTGAGTTGACTAGGGGGGTGTTCTTCTTCACTTTCTACTACCATTATGCATGCCTCTGATGTGAATTTATAGTAGATTGAAAATTTCTGTCTAGAGGGGCATGTCTCAACCTGATCTTTTTGTGCCCCTCCTGAGAAAAATGAAAATAGAAAAATGAAAATAAAATGACCCTGTTTATACTTCGATGCTATACAGGATATTCTTGTTGGTTTGCTGCGTGTGCGAAAATGTGGTCAGAATACTACCTGTCCAGAACTTGTGGGGAAGTGTTCTATTGTTCGTGAACTCCATGTCTATGGAACTGCTGTTCCAGTCCATGGGCGGGATGCTGATAAGCTGCAGCACCAGGCAATGATTTAATGCCATTATAAAAATTACCTACCATAACGAGATGAACGGGCAGATAATGGAAATGGACACAACTACTTGGTTAAAATTGAAACTTTACCGGTTTTAGCGTTAGAATTCATGAAGCGGTATATTTGTATTTTTGTAGGAAAGCACCTTACAAACATACAGCAGTTCTCTTAATACATTCGCAGTTTTGATCCGCTATCTCTAACCTTAAGGATTACTGCAGGGTTATGGTACGCTGTTAATGGAGGAGGCAGAACGAATTGCTCGCAGGGAACATAGATCAACAAAAATAGCTGTCATTTCGGGAGTAGGCACACGCCACTATTACAGGAAACTGGGGTATGAGCTTGAAGGGCCTTACATGGTGAAATATCTGTCGTGATAATTACTTCCAATGGAATTTTTGTAGCTTGTTTTCGGTGTGGGCATAATACTGCCATACGATGTTGGATATCTTGAGTAGTCACGATTTTGTCGAAATATCCTTCATGCACCTACCTGTAAATTTTGTTAACATAGGAATTAGCGTTCATACTTCATAGTGTTTTGGCTAATTTATGGTTAATTATTACGAATAAAAATTTTCAATTTTTCTTGCCAGTTTCTATTCAAGCAGCAAACAAATTAGATTAAAATATATCAATACTGTGGTGCCGAATTCAGAAATAAATATATAATCCTTCATACAATTTGTCTAAAAATTAAGAAAAATGAAAACAAAAAATACTTTTTAGCATAATTTTTTAAGGCCCTGTAATAATTCAACTTGTTCGACTCATCCCACAACCAAAGCAATGCCCAATCAGCGAAATCATCTTTCATAACAAGGTATATCAACTTTTTGATATAACTTCAGGGTCCCTAAAAATACGAAGGACTCCTGAAATTGCAAAGCCTTGCATTATCCAAACGCCTAAATCATTATTTGAAAAAAATATCTCTGTTGTCGCAATCACCTCTGAGGTTGAAAGAAAAATGCAACTAGCAGATGTTAGTACTAGTGAAAATAACTTTGATGGCTTAAATGTGAGGTTTTGAGTTAGTTTTGCGAAACACACGTGGAAGAGCTACCTTCAATTGAGCCTAACAATACTAGAATCTTACCCAATCAAATAACCATGTCAAGAAAGAAAAGGAAAATGCATATGGGCATTAAATAGGCACCTAATCATTTTTACACCGTCGCCATTCTGCTAAAGGTGTCGAAAAAAAAAACCCTGATCTACGTTAAGTTTACTGCTTCAAAACTACAAGGTTTGACCGTATGAGACTATTGTTCATTCACTTGTGAAGAGCATGAAAAAACTAATCAAAGGAAGGACTAAAGGGGTAAAAAGAACGAAAAGCAGCATTACAACAACAGAACATATATTACAACAACAGCTTGATGGTCAAAAGGTTATTTCTCCAGCATAATGAGGATCAAATAGCATCTTCTTTCACAGGGTGTTTACTCAATTCATCAACAACTCAGCACAGGGAAGAGTGGCTAAAAACAGCCATGTTTGATTTCTTTCAGTTACACTCAACGAGAATTCTCTACAATTCCCCCCCTGCCAGGCAGCAAATAGAATCTGTATGGAGGAAAAGTTAACATCAATACTTGCAGTACATCCTCCAACCTCATCCAATCATTCACATTCCCAGACAGTGATTGGAACAGTTTAATCTGCAACAAAGTAAATCACGCACGACCAGAGTAGGAAACTGTAGTTAGCCAGAAGCAAAAGCGATTAGGATCTTAAATTTGAGAGATCAGGGATAAGGTTTTAGCAGCTTAGCATTTCATTGAAGTAACCAAAAGAGTAATTACTTTTTAAAGGACCAAGAGATGAAGCAGAAAATTTTCAATAGAACTAGATCTTGAGGAACAACTTGCAGGGTTTATAGTGCAGATGGATGAATGGACAGTTCAAGTCCGTGATTTTCAGTTAAGAGGAAAATGTGCACAGAATGTTGCACTTTAAAAGAGACAAAAGTAGGAACAGACCAAGACCAAACCAAGCAAACAGGATTGGTCCTTTGGCCTTACCTGTTTACGTTGGTGTGCAATATTGATTATTTGAGTTACATGACCAAACATAAATTAGTTGACCTCAATGTTTGTGTTTTTTGATCAACTGCCACAGGATTATTCTTGTTGTACTGAACCCCATCACCCACCCTGCGTGTGTGGGGCAATTCCTTGAGAAAGAAGTCAAACACCTCATTTTTTAGAAGTTATTACAACAGTCCAGTCAATTTTGTCATGCACTAAACCCCAAAAATAACCATTTAAAAGACATGAATAATACCAATCATGATGGTTTTGTTTTTCGTCCCACTTTTGTAATGCGCTGAAGCTCTTGAGTTCGACTCTTCATATCTCTGTAAATTTCCCAGAAACATTACAAAATATTGTTGAAAAGCCTCAGTTGATTCCACAACTTCATAGAAAAAAAAATTTACCTTTGTATCAAATAAACAAAAAGATAAAACACAGGAAGTAGCACCAATGTCAATGCTCCAGCAGCCAAATAGAAGACACTTTGTTTCTTCTGCAGCAGGGAAAATAAAAAGAAAGTACCAGGAGGATAATTAACATCTTTATTGGTACATAACTTCAAGCTATAATGACTTAGCTATAATTAAACTAGCAATTAGCAGGAATTGTCATATGTTGGGATTGAATGACAAAGGCCAAGCCTGAAACTTACAGAACTTCCTATGATAAAAAAACTGCTTGCACGTTTAAATTTAGAATTTGATAAGAGCTACCCTAAAGAACCAAACAGAGAAAGCAATGTCTTTGAGGTTTTCCTCCCAAGAAATGCGTGAAAAGAATGGAGATAACACTAAACAACGAAACCATGAAAAATCCAAAACTAATGGAAATTAGCAATCACAAATTTCTAAGAAGAGACATAGTAATAAATAAGTGTTTTAACTATACAATTTGTAAGAAGAGCATTGGATCTTTGTATCTTACCCTGCCACCTCTAACGAAGGGTTTCTGTTTCCCTGAGCAGGTGTGGGCATCACAAAATTGGTGCAGAAACAATTCTACCGGTAGATCACGACATCACCATGAGAAACGAATTAAAACAAGTGAAAGAATAAAACAGTAGCATTTTAACAGGAAATTTAATACAGATAGAACATCTTCAGAAATTATAAGCCAACCATGAAGGCGGCTTGCTGAGGGACCATCATTTAACGGAAAACAACTATCTGCAAGGCTCTGTAAACAAATTGCAGACATGGATTAGGTTGAAATATTCAACATTAATGAACAATGCAAGACTTCATGTGCACAAAAGAAAAAACACTAAGCAACCTCACATAGGTGACGATTTCTCCCAGCAACTGCCGGATTACACTTGGTTTTAGAGGTCTTGGAATACATCACAGCATCACAATGCAATGCCCCGCATAAATCAGCCAAGCACTTGCTATGAGTCTTCATTTAAATGAAGCAACAAAGAAGTCAAGCTCAAAAACAACAAAGCTTTCAACAATTATTATGTGAAATCAACTGTAGCAATGCGTTCTAGGAGAGCCTGATGCTTTCCTCCAATGGCCATAGAAATTGTGTATGCAATTTGAATGAAAATATGTTATACAGGACACGCATGTAAAACTATAATGAGTTTTCCACATCTTACACAGATTTGTCAATAGATTCTTTCTCAAGAGAAAGTGGGAAGGAGAGGGGCGATTAAATGAATGGTTTGTAACAAAAAGTCTGAGTTATTGTATTTGCCCATATATAATATGAATGAGGTATCACAAACGACTTAGTTAAAGGAAAAGGTACATAATCAACCACAAAAATAGATGAAAAATAGAATACTAAAATGACATTTAGATTTGACAGGAATGAAGAACAAATATAAATCTGAAACGGAACATGAAGAATAGAATACTAAGCAGTGTTAGCTGTAAAGTAATAAAAATCTGGTGCAGAAGAATCAGAATACAGAGAGGTAATTATAAGTCATGGCATAAAAAGCTTCTTCAATTGAAGTTTTGGTGTTCATAAAAAAAAGCCAAAAAATTTTTTAAAGAGGAAATAAAGGGGGAAATTGATGTTACAGATCTGCTAAGATAATTATTTTCCATAGGAAACCATTAAACAGTAGTATCATAGATCTTGACCAAATTAAATACACTAGTGCTTAATGCATTCTAGGAAGCAAGGCCAATCTTCCTCACACTAAACACATCTGGCTGAATGAAAAAAATGAAGATGAAAGCTTGCACTGCACATAGCAAATGTATGATTCAAACACACTGAGCAAGGGAATGAGAAACTACATACTACATTTAGAAGATTGTAGTGTCTGTTATCAAAATGCTGATCAAGAAATTTTTCAGCACGGAAGCTTTTCTTACAGTATCCACACCGCCATTCATTGATATCTATGTGAATTTTATGCTCTTCCTGGTCCCTGAATATGTTATTGTCGGGATGAAGTCTGCACTTTCTGCGGAGCTGATAGTTTTCTCGTTCCATGAATGGCACCAAATACTACAAAACCGACATAAGCAGCATGATCATAGAGGTGAAGTTCAAAATGCACTACTTCATGATGTACTGTATAATGATGAAAAAAATATTTCATACCTCTTCAATTATTTTTGAAGCTGCCCTACTTCTTTCTCTTGAGCAATGTACTTCATGAGCATGCTCTTGTTCATTTTTATTATGTCTACATGATAAAATTGGGCATGAGATTGAATTACGAGGGAGCTTACAGTACATGAAGAGGGACAGTACTAGACAGTAAGATAAAAGCCACGTTTCCTGATGAGCTAGGAACAAAACTTAAATGCATTGGTCTCAAAAACTGGGTTAAATAAGAAAGTAAGCCATGAAATGTAGTGGGTGTTAAGTGGTAACGATAATTAAGTGGTTGCCCATTCCTATACTTTCCACCAGCAGATTCCTCAAAAACCTGGAGAAAAAATTTCAAAGATGGAACATAACAATGTCAATGTCGCATGTTTAGGCAATAAATCACAATGTCGCATGTTTAGGCAATAAATCACACGATCAAATGAAAATGAAGCTTATATGTTTCTTGTAAATCCTAATTAACCCAACTGTAGCCAAGACTAACATTGTTGAGCTTGAAACCTTTGCGTCGCCTCTATTGCAGAAATAAATTTCATATAACATAGTTTGTATAATTCCACAGCAGGAAATATTGAATAAACCATAGATAGCTATCTTTCGCTACAAAGTTGTTATTCAACAAGACTCAAGTTTTAGTCCATCATAATTGAGCAGACAAATAGCAACACAAATAGCAACTCGTCGTACTCGTAAAGGGAGCGTGATATTAAGATTACCTGGTTCTCGTGTAAGAGAGGCGACGATGCAGAAACACTAACGATTTCACCGGAAATCGTTATTAAGATGATGAAAATTGGAGCTACTGTTATAGCCCTCTTCATCGGTCACGCTCTCTTGCGACTTGAACGCTGGCCCCCCTCTTCTGCAAGATGGTTTCCTCCTTATGCCTAAGACGGAGAGTAATCAATTTTCAGGCCAATGCCGCTATGCGTTTTGGTTCTGGATGCTCCAAAATAAGCCGAATTTTCGCGCAAAATTTTCCTGGAACTATCAATAGGGATTTGGTGGGAAAAAGAGAGACCCAAAGGGGTAATCTTTTTTCCTTATAATTTTGTTGTGCTTACGAATAGATTTATGAAACTACAGAATTCATGAAATTCATTTCAAATTTGGTGC
>JANTPZ010002012.1:0-17358 GCA_025593235.1 Vachellia pachyceras | reverse complement strand
GAAACCTAGGTTTTCTCTTTCATACTCTCTTTTTACTACTTTTTTTCTCTTTTCTCTTTCTTACTTTTTTTCTCTTTCTCTTTCTTACTTTCCTCTTTCCTACCCACTCTTTCTTACTTTTTTTGCCTCAAAATCCGTAAAAGCTATAATTTCCCAAATGTAAATCACTTTTCAAAACCTAGGTTTTACCTTGGAATCTGTGAAACCTAAGTTTCAAAATCACTTCCAAACAAGCCCTAAGACACCACTGGACAACAAATCATTGCTTATATACAGATATAAATGTATATCACAATGATAAGAAAGAGACAGATTATAAGTAATTTAAAATGAAGGGTTAAGGGGTAAATTTGACTCGGATTTCTCCACATAGTTACACTCGGTGTTTAAAAGTTTTTTGAAGGCAACATTGTCCGAGAACGTAAAAAACGGTGCAATGTCACATTAATCCTAACGAGTACAAACAGTCAATGAAAGTTTTATTTAGTTAAATAAAATTATTTAATTATCAAACTTAACTTTTTTAACAGATGGGGCAACAATGCATGATTTTCTACACTTTTGGGACAACATAGCTTCTTAAAAAAAATTTTCGGACACAATAATACAACTATGTTAATACATCGAGTTAAATTTGGCCTTTAACCCTAAAATGAATCATAGAAGAGTGAATATTTTAAAAAAAATATACATTAAATTACTTAAAATTAGTATATTTAGTTATATAAATTTCCTTATCCTACCTGCAAATTAGAAAATCATCTGATGAAATGTTAGCTCCGGTAAGTTTATCAATGGAAAAAGGAGTTGCTTAAAGATGGAAAAGCAAAATTTGGGGACGACGTTAATGTTCGAATGCAAGTCCTCGTGCAATCACTTGGGATCCCAGAAGAGCACAATCCATCTTAGTACCGGTAATGCGGGTTAGTGGTGGGCTGACATGGGCATAACCTGCTTTTTTTATTTTTAAAAAATAGATTTTATGTATTTTTTACTTTTTTTATCTCAATATTTTTTATAAAAGAAAAAGTAATATTAAATTCTATTTTTAGGAAATTATTGAACACTTATTCATAGAATTTGAAAGAGAATATTATAAATATACAATCTTATAGAAAAAACTGGGTAAAAAAGGAAAAAGAATTTATTTTTTATAAAAAAATTAAAAGTTGGCGGGTTGGCCCGCAACCCGCGGGCTGGCTCGCATTCCCAATACTAATCCATCTAATGCGTCCGTATATAGCAAATTATTAGTGTGCATGTATTATTGTCCTTAAAATAAAGGTTTTGGTTAAAAAAATTAAATACATTATTTAATAATAAAATATATTTTGAAATATTTATTTATATATACCATTTTATAAATAAGATAAATTAATTTCAACTTTTACATTAAGTATCGTAATTCGTGTAATATTTCAACATTGCTATGGCTGTGAGATGTGGTGGTGATTCATTTTTTTTAATTGTTTCACCTGCCATCCTTGCCACATCTCAGTAAGGGTGGGAATAGATCATGCCTCTATCAAATGGCCTACGGCTTGACTTATTTAGGGCTTAGCCTGGCCCGACTTATTTATTAAAAAGGTCAAGCTAAAACCTATTTAAAGGTTTAATTGTATAAAAAGGTTATGCCTTTTTTTAAAGTCTGGCATATAAGCATTTAGACTGACTTGTTTATATATAAAATAAATATAATTATTTTTATATGATGCAAATAACATTTTTAGATTTTTTAATCCTAATTTTTATACTAAATATTTACATCCAACAAATATAGTAGGTTTAAAGCCTATATTGAGGCCTTTTTAAATGTGTACAATAGTAGACTTAAAGCCTACTTTGAGGACTTTTTAGAGGTCTACATCATATGTAGGCCTCTAAAAAGCTTTTAGACCTTACCAAGCATTTTGAAGTCTCAGGCCTAAGCCTAAAAAAAGTCTACGTTCAGGTTGAGACTCAATTTTTCATTAAAGGCTTAAATCTATTCAATCAAAGTTTGACCTGACTTGTTTCCATGCCTACATTTTAGGATGTGAGAGATGCAGTGGTGATTCATTTTATATTTTTTAAATTGCTTCACTTGACATCTTAACCAATATATTAGGGAATTACAAACTAGACTAATAGGCATGACAATAATCATTTAGGTTGACGTTCATAAACCCTGGGGTGCTATGTTCCAAGAGAATAGAACCCGTGATCTTTGTTTGAGTTAGAACAGCCACAGTTAGGGTCAGCTAGCTTATCAAACCCATTGGGGTTTTGGTGGTGTTTCTTCAAAATATTTATAGAAAATTGTTAAAGGAGACATTCTTTCGAATTGATCCAAGCGATAAACGGTTTGCTTCTATATATGCAGAAATTCTTATTGAGAGACTTACTCATACTTAACTGCACAACTCAACTTGAATCTGAATATAGTTAGAGCGAAGTTAACTGAATGGACGACAACAACAACCAAAAAAAAATTGCTAAAGGAGACAAGGGCGTAGCGTAGGAGAGAAGAGCTTGCAAAAGACACAGACGTGGTTGATTATGAGCAAGTCGACCGACAAGCTGACAAGTGTTGGGAGAGAAAAACTGGACAGTTTGTGCATGACAATGAGCTGACTTATGCTGACTTTCGCTTCAGTCTTACATATGCTTAGGCTTAGCCCTCCTTCTCCCCCTTCCTTCGTCTCACCCCCACCACTTCCTATCTTCTTTATTGTCACCTGTCTTCAAGTTATTTTATTATTTTATTTTTTTGTTTTCCGTAGATTTCTGAAATTTTGCCCCGATTAATCCGGATTTGACCTGCGTCGCTTATCTAAAAATGGTGGATGAGTCTTCCAACAGTAACTTCTGCATACACAAGGAATCGAATTCGAGACCTTGTTTAAGTTGGAACAAGCCACTTACCACTTGATTCAACTAACCGTTGGTCTTCAGGTTATTTTAGATTTGAGGCTAATCATTTCAAGGGTTTGAGTGTGAAAATTTGTTATCGTTTCCGATAAACATGCTTTTCGAGATTCAAACTAATGTTTTTCTCCAAAACTGCATAAAGGTTACTTAACATGTATGCCTCATCAGTATGGACACCACACTCCCTGTTTAATATATAGAGTCATACACCTTATATGCACTTGTATGACCATAGATATGTTGGGGGTTTATTTTCGTATCTTTTCAATAAAATGATTAACTCTTTAATCATAAAAATATACATATAAACGTCTTAAATTTTTTCAAAACAGGATAAAACGATATGCATTGAACGTATGCATACCTCTTTTATCATTAGATGGATGATATTGTCCTGTCAGGTGAGTTGATCACGCCCTTGAGCTCTGGTGAACCAAAAATGGCCAACTCACCCATAAAAAATTAAGTTCAAAAAATTAGTTCAGACATTGAATCTGGTGAAACAGTGATTTTATTATTAATGGGTGATATCAAAATCCATTTGAAACCAGACCAATTATATTAAAATAATTGATTTTATTATATTATATTTTATTTCATAAAAATTAATAGGTAAAACTAAAAATATTTTATTTTTCCCATTTATTAAATTATTAACGTTCAATTAACTATAAGCAAACTCATCGAACCCGTTGACCCATCAGTTCTGATCAGGTCAACCGATGACCGGTTCCCGATTTTCGACATGAACCTGCCTATTCAATTTTTTGTACTCGATCAAAGTTGACTTTACGGTGTAGGACTAACAACCATCCATCTACTTCAGTCCACATAGACAACCCAGCGTTGTTTTTGGTCGATCCACGTCCACCTGTCTATTTTGGTTTGATATCATACGAGTCTGAATAATTTTAAAACAACCTAGAATCATCTGAAAGCAATATTCTCGATTTTCCTTGTCTTCCTCTTAAGGCAAAAGACACTCGAGTATAGTTATGTTTGGAGCAAGCATTTTAAAGAGCACGAACATTTTGTCAAATTTCTAGAGCTGCTGGAGGATATACAAATATTGTCAGCTTATTATTATTAGAGTCTTGCTTCCTACCTTCCTAAAAAAATCACATCCTTATGTATTATAGGCATTCATCAAAGGCAACCATATACATGAGAGAAAAGCAAAACTTAGCCCGCATTCCTACCAAACAAATACAACCCTAAATTTCTAAGTTTGTCCACGCAACAAAAAGAAAATACTAGAAAAATATTACAACTACTAAAACGCCATGAATGCTAAACATTCTACCTTTTTAGCCTTTAAAATTAGCATCCTACCACAAACGCAAGCCCCTACACTACAACTTCTCCTGCCAGATACAGATTAGTGTTAAAGTCAGGTTATAAGGCTATAAAAGCAGGTGACAAAAAAAATAGAATTCAGGAACCACCTGAAGAATCAAACAAATGGACAATCATTTTGCACTTGGCGCACAAACTGCCCTTTTATCCGAGGACGCTGCTCAGCCAGTCTTTTCCGGCTCTGATACCTGACCTGTAAGAAATTTGAGCATTCAGTATCTGGAAGGATCTAGGAAGATAACTTTGACTACATGTCAGCCTTAGCAACACTGTCCAGAATGTTGTCATCTTCAAAATCATAACATTTATTTATAAACAGTTTAGTTCAAACTGCTAATATTAGCATAAGGCAAATAGGCAGGGCATTCAATAGAATGTCTATCGAGTGGCAGCAGCAGTACGAGTCATCGCACCTTTTTCTCATAGCATCGGTCTTTCCTCTTTAGTCGAAACTTTGTTAGAGCAGCTTCTCTTTGGCTAGGACGCAGAGAATCTGCCCCTCTGTTTTCATCATAATCATGATAACCATTGTCACCAAAGCTTTCAGGGGTTTTCTCGACTACCACAGCTGAAGTATGATCTCCATCTCTCATACTGCCTATACTTCCACATGAATCATCATTAATATGGTTTGGAGTGTCTTGGCATAAACTAATATTGGTATTCTGATAAGCACCTGGATAATCGTGCATTGTAAGATCCAAGTAGCTCTTATCACGCCCTGTCTTTTTATCAAGAGAAGCACAGCTGGCATCGGACTGATGATAATATTGTTGTGACTTGTGACTTTCAGCAATTGACAGGAAAGAAGTGGTTGCGGGAAAGGGAGAATTCTCTTTCGGACTGACTGATTTGGGACTCCACATGGGATGAGCACTGGATTGTGTGTAGAATATAGAAGGCATAACATTCCCACATCTAGTGAACATATGATCGGAAGTAACACCAGCAGCAGGAGAAGATCCATGATGAACGTTTGGCAATTGTAATCCAACTTGTCCAGACTGGTGAAGAACCAGTGGGATTGTATTCTCCTGAGTATGATGATTTGTCCCACCATACTGATAAGAAGCATCAATTCCAGATATCTCAATAGAATTCTGGGAATTCAGCTCAGTGCTATATGCTTCGGCAGAATTCATTGGTAATGCTGGAAAAAGGGGCCGTGGCAACTTATTACTACTATACCTGCAGATAGGATTGACATGTGTATCATCAGAATCCTGCAACAGTTTGCTGATTGATTTTCATAGCTGGGTAGGACTACTGCTTTAGTTTTGAGGGAAGGATACTAAATTATCTTCTCCCAGGCATACAAATTTGAACTGTAAAGAAATGATACTTGTATACAGGTAGCTAATTCCTTACACAAATTTTAGAACTTTGTACAACACTATTCTAGTTTTTTAACAAAATATCTGAGAGTCTTCCCCAAACTGCTCAAGAAACTTCAATAAATGTGTTGTCCCTTTAAAAGAAAAGCAACAACAATTTACCACCACTCTAGGTTGGTTCCAACAAGAGTATATTAAAGTCCCACACGTAGAACAGGGAAGATGGGTGTGTGGCAAAGGAATACCTAATAAACAAAGAAAGAGGGGGAAAATGAAATTTCACATAAATGGAATGATACAAATACTGAAGAAAAACTTTATTTTTTTTTAGTTGAAATTTGTTTCCAAAAAAAAAAAAAATTGTGCAGGCACCTATCTTCAGTTATTTGACATCAATCTAGGAACTAAGATCGCAAGCAAACAGAAAACTTACTGAGAAAAGGCAGATGCATCTGAATGGTTCAATGTTTGCCTTTCTTCAGGCTCTTGTTTAGATGAGCTACAAGAAAAATTTCTCAAGGAAAGTTCCAACTGAGGATCAAAATCAAATGCGTCTCCTCCACCATCAGCAAGTGTACAATTCTCATCTGCATTCTTTGGAATATTCTCAAATGTAGCAATCAAGTCAATAGCTCCTCTAGAAGGTTCCACCAATTCATTCTTGCAGCCATGAATCTCTGGTTCAACATTTGGATTGTCTCTATCTAACTCTGCTCTTAATGATTCATCCTGATTCTCTGTTTCAGCACAATAGTCTTGCTCCAGCCTTAAATTTGTCAAGTTAATAATGCTGTTGCACCTAGTAGGTTCTGATGAATGAATGATCGACCTCTCTGCAATGAGTACTTTGTAAGATAACATATCTTTTTATAAATAACAAAATAAGGAAAAGACTTAGCCCATAGTTAATAGAAGGTAAGGAATCTACATACTCGTGGTTCCATTATTATGTTTAACAGAGTCCCTTTCAAGATTTGCAGACTCTTCATGCTTCACTGTGTCAATGTTGCTCAGATTTGATGAAGTCCTGGGCTGGGACATATCCTGCAGATTTTGCGAGTATGCACTCTCAGCTTTCAAAAAAGGTGATGTACAAGAGCTCTGCATAAGATTTGGCAAAACATGCTCTTTATGTGAAATTTCAAGAAGCCAGTTAACTCTGGAAAGGACATTCTCCTCATGCTATAAGGGCTCCACATATATTTTGTCTCAGAGATCCTATGCAGTACATTTTTACATGTTATTTAAGCAAAGTATTAAAAGAGAAGGGAGAAGATAGAATTTTAAGCAAAGTATTGAAAGAGAAGGGGGAATACTTTAAGGAGACCTTGACACCAATTCACAGTTTCCCAACTGTTTCACACTCTCCATATTGAAATGAGAGATATTGACATCATACAACAAGGCATTTAGCAACATTTGAGGAGGAAGGGTGCCTTACTTGGGCCTCGCTCCTTTTCTCGCAGCATTCATTATCTTTCTGTTTGGAAGCCACAGAACCAGTTGAAGGATTGCTAGCAGCATTGTTTTCTGAAGTAACTTCAAGGTTTTCCTGTGGAAATGTTAGATTGTGAGTATGCCTTGCTGATCTACAAATAATAATCAGTAACAAGAGAACAATGAAAAAGAAACAGAGAGGATATAAAAAATTGATACAAACGAGAGAAGGAAATTAATAAAACATATTGATACAAGAAGGTTGAAGAATGCAACATACATGATGCCTTCTCCACACATGTCGCCACAGGGTCGATAGTACATTCCTCCGAACAGGTTTTATAAGAAAGTCAGATGCACCTTTGAATATGCATTTCATCGCCATGTTAATAGAATCATGAGAAGACATCACTACATGACCATCAGATTACAAGAGTCTATTAGTCATATCTAAATAGGTAAATAGTTTATTAAGATAACATGCTTTTAAACAACATACTTATGACAGGAATCTTTCTACAAATTTCATGCTCCTTGATTAAAGTGAGAAGCGCAAATCCAGATATTGATGGCAGCTCCACTTCAGTTAATATGAGATCAATATCAGGAGCTTTCTTCCTTAATGTTTCCCACGCCTTTAATCCATCAGAAACCGCAGCAACTGCATGGATAAGATTATCTTAAAGATGAAGCATAAAAGCATCACAGTCCTGCTTGAAGGAATAACCTCAAGAGTGCCTTCAAATTTCTACAATTTTTTAGAGCAACAACCGTCACCTAAAACTCAGAAAGAAGCAACAAATACAAATCTTCCCTACAAGAAGAGAGAATTCTATGCTTATAATTTGAAAGTGGGAGAGACCAAAGTGGTATCAAAAGCCAATTCAGTTGCAGGCCAAAACACCGTCAGAGATATTAGTTTTTTTAAGCTGAGGTGGATTCAAAAGCTTTAAGCGATAAAGATTACTTACTGTACCAGCACAATATTTAAAGAACAAACATTAACCAACCAAGCCACACGTCCGAGCAACAACCAACTAAAGAATCCCTCTTCCAACCTAAGTGAGTAAAATCTCAATCAATTCTTACTTATAAGCATATAAGCACTGCATAGAACTGATACAAGAAGAATCACTGGATTTTGCCCAATTAACAAATTTAATCATCCACCCTTGTTAGCATACCTACAATATCTTCGTGATCTTAAAATATAAAATGACATATATAATATCCAGAACCAAGAAAGCAAGTAAAAAGCCACGAATAGAAGGGAAGTTAACGAAGGAATATATTTCCCTTAAAAAAAGAATACCTCTGTAACTACATTTGCGGAGAAGGGCTGCGATAATCTGTCGAGTAGAATCATCAGCTTCCACCAGCAGAACTCTGAGCACCATCTGAGGAAGAAGCTTGTCCCACTTAATCATTTCTGTAGAGCTCTCATCCTTCAGCTGGTTCCTCGTGTTCATCTCCTCTTCCACCTCCATCCCCTTTCTACTGCTAGCCAGAACCGTTTCACCCATATTCTCCAAGAGCATACTACAAAACCGGAAAGACCAAACACAGTGAAGCAGCCAAAAAAGCAAACTGAAACCCTAACTTTCAACAATCATACAGAGGAAATCAGGGAACAAGAAGGCTGTCTGCAGATAAAAACGAAATAGCACCTCATCCTTCTGCAAGAAAAACAAATATCGGAAAAGTGACTGCAAAGTCTGCTCCAAATGAGTGGAACTAAAGCAAGAGAGAATCTAAAACCGCCTTCAATGCTTCGAGTAAACAAACTTCAGGTCATAACCGCGAAAACCGAAAAGAAGTCTTCCACTGAAAACTTCCTTATAATATAGTTCTGGTGGCAGGATGGATAAGAAAATGGGTTGTGATATGGATGGCAGCAACCAAAACTAGATCATCGAACAAAGAATTAGTCTGAAGTTGAACACTTGCAGTTATATATATATTGATTGAGAAAGAAACTTGTGTTACAAAAAGGAGCTACACCATGATTATACGTAATCAATAAGATGCAGTTTTAACTTTTAAATAATGCAAAATATCATCACACACAAACAGGGGCGATTTGGGTGTTGCCTTGTTATAGGTCGAATTTTTAATAATTTTAAATTAAATAGAATGCCTTGGCAATTGCCAGTTGGCTCCTGGGTGGGGTGGATTACATGCCACTAAAATCTTAGAGGTGGATCAAAAGGTGGGCCGAGATTGGGCCACCCTGCAGTTAATGACGTGGCGGAATTTGGGCCATTTTTCCACTTAGGTGGGCTCCACGTGCGGAGGATGAGAGCGGATATTTTGTTTTGCTGGGATTGCCACGTTCGCAGAGGGGCCACCGCTCTTAAGAGCTTGGGGTGGGGAGTATGACACGTGTCTCCTTTCGAGGGAACATCTCAGTTATTTGTGGCCCTCAAACTCGGCGGCGCCAACTGCATCTCATTCTTTCTTTCTTTCTTTTTTTTTTTTTTGTTTCAGGCAAAGTCAATGGATTTGAATACCATGTAGAGATTATGAGAGGTAGATTTTTTTTCCATAAAATAAAGTAGTAAAATTTAATTATATATACTCCCTCCAATAATTAACATATTAAATTACAAATTAAACCTTAGGTCAAGTAACAAAGATAATACTATAATACCCTCATCGTTCCTATTTATATAAATAATATCCATTCATAGAAATTGGTCCGGCCTTGTATACAAGCCACACTTTTTCTTTGTCTAAAAGGTAAATACACTTTTTTTTATTTTACATTCAATTAATTATGTATCTCTTTTATATATTATTCACATTATTTCTATCCCACACTCATAATTTAAAAATAAAGAAAAATCAACGAATCTTACACTTGGTTTTGCATGACGTGGCAGTTATTAGTGAGAGGAAGTGAAGTGAGGAGGATTGGAGATATTTGTTGAGAAGGTGAATGAATATTTATTCCCATCCCAAACCCCAATGGGCAGCGGCAACGCAGGGCCACTGGTTTCTGTGAACTTTGATGGATACTCAACGCAGGGAGATGTGCCGTGAAATTGGTGATTGCATGAGCCACGCAATGCAATAAATTGACGTTTGTGTTCCGCAATGCATTCCTCCCCTAAAGATTCAAAGCAAATCAAAATGGCATTCCACTGGACCTCGCCATGTGCCCCATTTTGATGCCACACACATTCTCTCTCTCATTGTCAAACACAGTTAGTGGCTCTGTTTGTTTTGCTAACGGGTGTACTTACCGAGACACTTTTCCTCTCACATAAACTACCTCGGAATCTGTGTCCATTTTCCCAACGGGCTATCCAAACGGAGCCCGTGCTTATTTGGGAAATCCTTTCCTCTAACATGCACGTAAATCAAGATAAAAATCATATTGAGATACGTAAAAAATATCTCAAAATCTGTAAAAATATATCGAAATCCATAAAATATCTCGAAATCTGTAGACTTCTTCCTCTCAATGAAATTTCCAAGCAAACACTTTGACTTTCTCTCTTCTGGCCTCTTGCCACACTCTTCCTTCTATCAAACACGCCCTTCAGAGCTTTACAGACACCGCCACCATTATTGCACATCATATGAGAAAATGGGTTTCAAAGGAAAGTTCATGTGGATTGAAATAACACTCTACATGAGCCACATATATACAATCCCTTTAATAATACTAATAATAATAATGATTTTTTTTCGATACATATAATAATAATAATGATAATAATGAAGGAGATGACACAATGTGCCTAAACAAGGTTGTTGGATCCGAGGAGGGCAGATTTTACACAACACACTTCCACATCCATGAACAATATAAGTTGCCTATCCAATAACGGACAAGAATCAAGACATTGCGAATGTATACAAATATGGAATAATTTTTCGTACTTCACCTTACTTTTTTTATAGAGTACAGTAATTTCCCATGGTGCATGGGCGGACATACGTTAATGTTAGGGGTACAATTCACCCCTAACTTCCAGAAAACTAGGTATATATTGGTACTATGTGATTTATTTTGCATCTATTCATTCACTAAATTTTTGTTCAAATTCTTTTTAAAAAATATTAAAAATAAATCTAACTTATCTTGAACACACTATTAAAAAAATAATTTACATCCCTAAATTAGGGTCTTGAGTCCGCTACTATCATAGCGTGATGTCATTTTCCAATAACATTAGCACCCAAATATTATATATGATATATTTACACCTTTAATATTATTATGTGGCATATTCAGCACTTCTTGATGTTATTTTTCACTTACACTTACTGTAGTATTTAATGCGGTGTGAAAAATACTAAAGAATAATACGGTGGATGCTGATTTAACACTATTAATATTTAATAGCCGTCATTTTGAATACACTACTATTTTAAAAAGATAGGTTTTAAAAGTTACAGAGGCACACATACTTGGATCAGCGAGACTATCCCGCCATTCTACGGTTTATCAGGCTTTACACGCCACTTGGTCCTGAGGATGAGGGGTTGCAAGTGTGCGTAGGGTATATGAAGAAGGTAATTGGGACGAGATCTAGGCTGGAGTTCGAGCACTTGGTGGAATTGATGGAACAGGGAAATGCGGGTGGTAACAATAGCGATATGAACCTAAACCAAATCGATTTTGTTGGGTGTTTGACGAATTTGTTCAAGGACATTATGTTAGCAATTGAAGAGAACTACGAGATCTTGAAGAGTCTTTGTGGTGAGGATGGTGTTGTTTATGCTATTTGTGAGCTTCAAGAGGAGTGTGATCATGATCTTGAAGATTTATATGGATTGCAGGAGGTTGGCTAAGTTATCATCAGAAATAAATGCCCGAAACAATAATTTGCTCTCGGTTGGAGCAGTTTCCGAGGGGCCAGACCCCAGAGAGATTGAATTATACCTGGAAGAAATTTTGTCGCTTTATGCAAATGCGTGAGGATTACACCGAGTTCACAATATCTAAGATTAAAGGGCTTACTTCCTTTGATGCAGAGTTGGTCCCACGGGCAACTAAAGCCTTCAAAAGTGGTAGTTTCGGTGAAGTTATTGAAGATATAACTGGATTTTATGTAATTCTAGAGGATTATTTCTTGGTGGAAAATGTGAGGAAAGCTATAAGGATCCACGATTATGTGCTTGACGGCCTTACAAATTCATTGGTGGACGATGCATTTTATGTGTTGCATAGTTGCATACGAAGGGCAATATCAACGTCAAATATCTATTCTGTAATAGCAATTTTGAGTGCTGCTACTAGTTTATTGTCCAGTGAATATCATGAAGCATTGCTTCAGATGATTAGAGAGCGAAACCTTGCTGCCAAGTCATTTTTGGGTGGTGCTGCGGCGCAGAAAACTGGAACATAATTTGCAACAGCTTTAAATAACTTGGATGTTAGTAGCGAATATGTTCTGAAGCTTGAAATTGAAGAGCAAGTTGCAGAGGTTAGTGCTCTATTTCTGGTTCCTTACTTTCATTGTAAGATAACGAAATTTAATAATGTTAGTTAGTATGGCTGGCGCATTATACATACACGGTCCGTTAGATACGGCCGAAATATGTCCATATCTGCCTCTCAGTGTGTGCGCGCAAAAGAATGTTAATGGGTAACTTACATAATGAATTTTTTTGTCTTAATGAGGTCCTGAATCCAAGTATTTTTCTTGCAAAGCGCAGTGCTCACAGTTCTGAAATTACAGCTAAATGGTTCTGTGTTTCATAAGCTGCATGTAATTAAACCTTGCTAACCTGTCTAAAAAGTAGACTTTTGGTGTGACATTTCCAAAATTAATGTTGGATAAAAATAAAAGACAAAATGCAGAACACAGTTTTGTGGGGCGTTCAAGATTCCCATGTGTGTTCATCCCAGTGAGTGCTGACAATTAAAGGGTCAATATTTCAGTTAAAAAAGGGTCAAATTGTAATCTACAAGCATTGTCCTTGGATGGGATTAATTACATGGATCACATAGAGCCATTGTCTCATATCAACTAACAAATCTTTAGACAAATTATTAACCAAAATGTTTCATTTAACAATTCTATTGATCATTCCTTTCAATTTTAATTGCTTTTTTTTCCAAAGGATTTCGTAGTTCTTACTATTTAGTGTAACCTTGCTCTTGCCATCTCCAACAGCCCTTTTATACTTTTTTAAATCATGTCTAATAGTTTTTTACAATTTTCTCTTAAATGGACCTCACATGAACTTTCTCACATATATATATATTAATTATGAATTTTATCTTTTTCTCATATGACCGCTCATACACACACATGTGTATCACATTCTTATCTTTGCGACTCAGTATAAGCCGGAAGCATAATTTTTCTGTTTTGCAAAGTATATGAATTACATTCCAAAAAATAAAGTAGGAATTCCTTTACAAAAATCTTGTAAAGTTGTCTTATTGATACTTTTGGCCATTCAGAGGCTTTCATATCAGTTTATAATTTCTTGCAACCAACATCGAGTGATTGAATTACTTTATATAGGTTTTTCCGGCACTAGCTGATAGAGAGGGTAAAATCTTGTTTGTCTGAATTGGGAGATGTAAGCAATTATTTCAACCAAGCTCTGAGTGCTGGCATGGAACAACTTGCAGCACCTATCGCACCAAGATTACGTCCAGCATTAGACAGTGTAGAAATAATCAGCTGAGTTATCAGAGTCTGAGTATGCAGATAATGAGGTCACTGACCCATGGGTTCAAAGACTTCTCCATGCTGCGGAGACCAATCTCACATGGCTGCAGCCACTTATGACTTCAAGCAATGATGACACTTTTGTTCATTTGGTTATTGATTTTCTAGTTAAGAGACTTGAAGTGATCATGATGCAGAAAAGATTTGGTCAGCTTGGTAGCCTTCAACTTGATAGAGATGTTAGAACATTGGTAAGCCATTTCTCTAGCATGACACAGATCTGTGAGGGACAAGTTTTGTCGTCTTACTCAAATGGCAACAATTCTGAATCTAGAAAAGGTATCTGAGATTCTGGATTTTTGGGGTGAAAACTCAGGACCCATGACTTGGAGACTAACACCGTCGGAGGTAAGGCGTGTTTTGGTCTACGGTTGGATTTCAAGCCTAAAGCATTGGCCGCTCTGAAGTTGTGATACCCGCTACCCCTGCAGATTCTTCATATTCGTTTGTTCCTTTTTTCACTACAATTTAATCGTACGCACACAGAACTCAACCCTTCTTCTGTTTTTGATATGAGAAGTATAACATCTTTTTTTTTTTGGCCATTATATTTTGGTACTTTGGGCAGTCACACTTGTCGACTCTCTTGTGGTTACCAAGGTGGTCTTTCGTCATGCATAGGGAAATCGTGCTGTAGACAGCCTAACTTTGATAGAAAGATCTTGGGACATTCTGCAATTTTTAAGATGGTGGAATCTGCGAAAATGGAAGAAGCTTCTACAATGCAAAGAAAGATTAGTTTCATTATATGAATAAAATGAGATGCAAACAAAGATTTAGAGTGCAAAATATATTGTCACACACAAGCCATCTTCAAAGCAGAAACAAAGTTATTCCATTAGTAAAGAGTTCAAATTCTACTATTGATTTTGGAATTTTGTTATCGCTTATACTCTAACTTTGATGAATCATCGACACTTAACTCATCTAAACTTTTTTTTTCTAAATATATATATTTTTCTTAAAAAAAGGTTCCTAAAAACATGGGCTTTGGAAGTGACCAAAAGCAGGCTTTTAGGATCCACTAAAGCGCAAAGTTATTCAATGTAGGGCTTTCCCATAGTCTTCATACTCACGTGATGATCCATGGAAGTTAAGATTCAGAATCTGGCTTATGTTTAAAAACAGAGCAAGTAATTGATAAAAAAAAACTGGTTATCAAAATTGAGAAGATTCTTTTTCATACGACAGATAGTTAACCTGAAAACCATGACTATAGAGATAAGCACAAGTGTTAAATCCATGCTTTGCAGTGCAGAGAGATAAAGATTTTTTTTTTTCATCCCCAAAGTAACAGGTCCACAGGAAAAGTTGCCTTTATTCCAAATTCTTCCTCGTTCACACGGCTATATATGTTCAAAAGCTTCATGTACACGGGCAGGCAGTACTGAGGAGTACCAAGGAGAGGTAAATAGAAGAATTTTACATTCTGCACATAGACTACAAAGCAAAGCCCTATATATGGACCATATGGATATGGAATATAGCCATCCTCGACACTAGTTGCACTTCCACAATCAATAACAAAGATAACTTATTCACCAAAAAAAAAAAACAAAGATAACTTAGAGGCAACCATAAAAAGGGGGAAAACAAAATTCCAACCTAAAGAACAAATCCTGATTACATTATAAGCCTTGACACTTTTAGTGATTAACATTTGATCCTAGTAACTATAAGAATAAGAACATGCATCCAGAACTAAAGCCAAAACAAACAAATAGAGGTCAGACTGGAAACAATCAGACGTGGGCAGTGCCTTCGGTGAATTTTGGATCCTCACATCTATACTTGCCATCTGGTCCGATTCCAAATCCTTTTGGATCGGCAAAGACGTACTGTAGAAGCTGACCGCGGGGTGGAAGAGGGCTCTCATCAGCAAACTCAACAGAATCTTCAACTATCTCATCAACTTTCTTATCAATGTTCTTCAATTCCTTTTCATTAGCCAACTTGTTCTCAATCACGTATTTCTTGAATGCAGAGATGGGATCCCTACCAGCATAGTGTGCCTTCTCAGCTGAAAAAGTAGCAAGAGCTTATGATTTTTGATTATAACGAACTTTGCAACCAAAAGCAAAATACTGAAAGAAACCAGAATAAGATGAGATGGATTCATTTATGTTACAAAATTTACTGGCTTATTCGAATCACAAGATTAATGCTGTAAGATTATGTAAACAAACATGTAATAATAAGAATTTATAAAACTACAAAGACATCTCAAGAGCCAAGACATGCTAGACGGACCAGGCAGTGTCATGAACAACTAAAGCCTTTACAATAACTAGCATATGAAAAGGTGGAAGCATGCCTCGCTAAACATCATAAGTTCAAATATTGAAACCGACCAAAAGATGCGCACACTACCATACAGAATAATATGGAGGAAATATTCAATCAAAGTATACTCTACCAGAATTAGAAGTACCTAATGAAGGTTGCTGAAGAGAAAGCCATGCATACGTCACATTAGGGGGTAGAAAGGATCGTGATATTTCAGAAAATCATGGATTATCTCAGCTGTATCAATCTCACCAGTTCTTTTAATGTTTGATTGAAAGGCAAGAATTCCAGCTTTTACTATTATAATGACATAATTAGCCAGTGCCCACACGTATGATCAAGTCTCCAATAATCAAGACAATAGAAGGCCTCACATATTACCGATCTATATATATTATTATAACATATATAAGCAGTGTTTTTCATAAATAATAAATAGCATGACTCATCTCAAATTCCATGTTAAGCATGAGTCTACAATCTAGTTATGTTAATTAATCAAGCAAAATAACCTATGGTTTCCAAGTATTGCTACTTCTATAGGCCCAAAAACCATCTCGTCAGTATTAAGTCTACGTAAGCCGAAGAAAAATTTCATCAAGTCTAATTGGATGGATTTAATGAATGTAAACCGAACTTAAGCTTCAAGCCAGGGTTAGATGAATCTCCTACATATAATCAAGACCACCCAATAAATACCTTTACCCAGGCAACTAATTGCCAAATTCATCTCAACTGCACTTACCATAGATGTATATTAACTATATCCGCATTTCTGTAGTTCAGTAAGAATGTTAACCAGACATGGTAGGTTTTGTACTTGCAGTGAACCTGACATCAAGACACCTTGCAGCATATGACATGCAGATGATAGTGCATTGAACTGGTTGGATTTACCGGGAAGCAAGGATGCTAACTCATAGTATGCTATATGACGAAATATATAGGAGTATGCATAATTAAACTGCATAATAATCCATCAGGAGTGCAAAAAATAGGTGTATAATTTGCTTCAAAATTAAATACCTAGTAGGTGCAGGTAATAAGGTTTGAAAAGAAACATAACATAAAATCTCACCAGGGTCACGAAGTTCATCAGGATCAGCCAGTGAATGCCCTCTAAATCTGTAGGTCTCACATTCCACTAAAGTTGGTCCCTCTCCTCTCCTGGCTCTTTCAATTGCCTCCTTTGCCACCTCTCTGACCTTTAAAACATCCATCCCATCTACATGAACTCCCGGCATTCCGAATGCTGGTCCTTTCTTCCATATCTCAGGATCTGAAGTTGCTCTGAGATGAGACATACCAATAGCCCACAAATTGTTTTCCACAACAAA
>JANTPZ010002011.1:0-15827 GCA_025593235.1 Vachellia pachyceras | reverse complement strand
CGTCAGGGATGTTTCATCGATAGATTTAATATTCGGAGCATACTAATATAATCCATCACCCTCCATGCTGTCCCACTCATTACATCTTCAACTCCTTGACTTGCTCGAACCTTCCACACACCTCCTTCCATGCAACCTTTGAAATGTGGGGATCTTGATCCTGGCCAACATGACATGAACATGGACATATTGATATATGTCAACCTCTAAAATGGATATTCCCTATCATCCTCAACATAAGGTCAAAATTAATTATCCTCCTCATCATGCCTCCAGAAAAAAGGTTCCGAATACACAACACGCATGGTCAGTACAACCCCTGAAGAGCGAGGACATGTTTTGAATGAGATTACTACTCATTACATAAAACACAGCTTGAGGCAAGCCTCACGCGAGCTTTGGGATTGGAATAGCTTCGGCTGCTGGTAATGTAACTGAACGCAACAACTCCAGTGAGAGCACAAGCCCCAGGAAATGAGAAAGGATGGTGTTTGCTGAAGCCTGTAAATCAACCAACCGAAAATTACAACCATGTAGTAACCACGTACTCAAATCATCAGCTTCCTTAAATGCTTAAAAACATCCCCAGGCTGATCAATAAAGGGATAGACCTTACAGCGGAATTTTTTGTATCGTGTTTGATAGATTCAAGAGCCTCACTTAAAATTGTGCACTTGACTCGAGTATAAGTCCCGCCAAGCAATAAGCTGCAAATAGCAAATGTAGAAAGGATTCTTGAGATCAAATCAATATGCCATACCTGCACTAAAAACACATCCAGAGCAAGGACAGGGCTAGATGCTGGAGACAGTCCTGAGTAATATGGAGTGGCCGAGGAAGTGAGAGCCTTTACAACCAAAGCTCCAACTGTGGCTTGCATGCCTAGAATGACGGCACCCATTCCCAATAGGTTCACCACTATGCCATTTCTCAAGCTCTTCACAACATCAGCACGAGCAGGGGCCTGAAAGCTCAAGTAGCAAGAGGGGGCACCCAAACAGAATTCACTAAGAAGAGAAGGACCCCTTAATTAATATCACCATCTATGGCCAAAATTTGTAAGTTGAAACAATATATAATCACGATCACAAAATATAAATAGTAGCGATCTATCCAGAAAGCTCCACTTCAAGTCTTATAAGTAACTTGTTCAACATATCGCAGCTCCACTTCAAAATATATGGAGAGAGAGTAAGTGCACATAAACTTGATCATGCCTGGGGCTTCTTATCTTATCAACAGCACAGACCTTGATAATTTTGAAATCACAGGATGCATTGATTCTTCTGGGCGTTAGTTGAGGTTGGGGAAATTTAAATAACAATGAAAATCTTGGAAGTTATTTAACGTACATATTGACAGATTAACCAGGATTGAAGGTAAAGGCTAATACACTTTCTTCGTTCTTTACTCTCTTGGAGATGAGCATCTAGAAAATGCTATGACAAAAATTATAGTAGTGATGAACGTGTTTGGAACAAAGAAAAGTAACTAGTAATTAACTTTTTGAGAGAAATATTTTTACACTATATGAAGTAAGATGAGAGAGTAGTTTTGTTTTGATTTACTAAAGTTCTTTTAGAATTCATTATGTTTGGTTGCCAATCACCCCTAGTACTAAGGACTGTAAGAATATGTGGGAAGGCAATGAAAAATTTAGATTGGGTCTTAGAACAATTAATGCAGAAAATGATTTCAATCCTGAGCACTCAAAAAGCAACTCAACAATCAACATCTCAGCACCAAAAAAAAAAACAATCAACATCTGCAATATAAGCACTAACTTGGTTGGCTCATTGGCTGTTCTTCGAAGCTTACTCGATAGCCGAATATACCCGAATGATCAGAACACAGAAATAAAAGCAGCCCCTAGTCCGCACAGGTAGAATAAAACGTTGCCGGTGATGTAACCTTGCCTGTGATAACAACGGAAAATGACAGTATGACAGCAGCCACCACTGTGCAGACTAGCTGAACCCAAAATCCTAAACTACCCAAACGCTTAAAATACGTCGCTGTCTTCTCTAACCTCTTTGAAACCTATAGCAATCAGATCAAACTCATGCTGCGGTTCCTTATGATAAAATAAGCAATTACAACTTTATATTATAAAGTTAAAGAACATCAATTTACCATGCAGAAGTCGACTCATTGAGCACACTCAAGGAATTCACAAACCCAAATTTTAGGTAGAGAGAGAAGAGGATGACGAGAAAGAGAGAGTACCTGGGCAAGTTTTACTTCTTCTGATTCATCATCGGACGGAGTGGAAGACGGAGAACCTTGGGAATAAGCTTTCGCAGATAAGGAGAGCTTCGTTGGTCCATAAAAAGCACCGAAAGAGCAAGAAGGAAAAGATGAACAGGGTTGACGAGATTTGGATGAGAGACGATGAGGAAAAGCAACATCGCCGCAAATTTAGACAGAGGAGATGAGGATCTGAACCAGATGAAGCCTCCGCCGAATCCGAGGGGGCCACCGTGACACTGCCAGCGGGAACCGTCGTAGAAGTAGCGTTTGCATTCCAAATGAAAATGAAAGTGTGTTTGGATATATTTTTTTTTTTTCACTTTTTTCCACTACGCATGTATGCAGAGAAAAACTCCTTTTACAAATTTACACGAAACACTTACTATTTTATCAAACCGGGCAAAAAAAGTGAAAGCTGCCAAAGTTGTTGGTCACTCCCTTTGGATTTTTCAGATTCTTCATTCTTAACTTTGGGATGTGAAGTAGCCGTTTCTGCTGGAGAATAAAGGCCCGATCGTACCAATAAAGTCGTGAGCCCAAAAAACGAGGTCAATTCCATAAGCTCGTTGCCTGAGCCCATTTTGGTCCACATGAATGACCATCATAAGAGTTGAAACCAAAACAAAGATTATACGAAGTTAAAATATGTTACCAATAACCAATTGTGTTTGGATGCAGTGAAAGTGGTTAATTGCTCATAGCATAATAACCAAGGTTCTAGTCGTCAATGGAAGAGGTGTTAATATTTAGTACCTAATAGTATTTTGAATATGATTCTCTCCATTATGCATACACTTGTTTTAACAAAAAAAAAAAGAATGTTGCCAATATGGGTTATGAAAGTAATTAGTTTTTCACAACGTAACATACTAAGGATCAAATTCCTGTTAAGAAGTATGTGTATGCTCACATTTAGTAGCCGGTTAATTATTAAAGGAATTGTCGTCATCAAGATGACTGCACACACACACATGCAAAACACAGAGAGATCTGATATAGGAGACTGGTGCTGTGAAAGAGTGGCTTGCTGAGGAAGGTTATCTGTTTGAGGTGTGAAAGTGGGAAGGGGTATAGAGTGGGGGGTGAGAAAATGGAGAAAAGAAACAAAAAGGAGAAGGGGAGGGTTTATTGTTTGTAAATGGAAAAGGGCAAAAAGAAGTAATAGGGATGACTGTAAAGCATGTGGGATGTGATTATGATTGGTTTGAAGTTTGAGCAGCAGGACGTAATAAAGGGGAAGCAAGGTCCTTGGCCTATGGAATATTTGGTGCATCCCACGTACGCGCACACACTCCTTATGTCTCTATTATTCTACCCCTCTTTTACTCTTTAGTGATCATCCTGTTTCACGAGTGAGATTAAGCTCTCAATTTTCCACTCACAGGATGACACTGGCTCACAGTGTATACTTTTTCTATACAGTAATGTATTGCCGATTTCCCGTAAACGAGTTGCTAGACTTTATAACATAATACTACATAACTTATTAGATTTAACTTCGCTAGATTCCCCCACCCAAATATATTTGCCAACTTGAGCTGTCACTCTATAATCAGTTTGAATTAGCCGTGGAAGTTACTTTGCAAGTATGATTTACGATTTACAAGATAAGTAAGTGAGGGTAGTTTGAATAGATTCAACCCATCTACGTATGTTTTTTGTGCTTCCAATTCATGGTTCATCCTCAATGTTATTGGTCAAAATCTTACATTGTTAGTGGGACCAGCAGAATAGTAGTATTAATATTGGTGATATTATTCATCATCATCGTAATAATTACTAAATAAACGATTTGGTGCAATTATGTATATACGTGTGTGTGTATGTGTGTGAATCATGCAACAGTGATCGTGATTTCATAATTAGTTGTTGATGAGAATGTAAATCTGCACAACATGTCTACTCATAAGACATATCAGCAATAGTAAGGGATGCTAAAGTTGAAACCTGTGACGATAATAACGATGTAGTTGACGAATCGTTATCTATTTCAATTTGAATTGATTAAGAATCATGCTTACAGATTACAAGTGGTCATTAATTAAATAACCATACCATCATAATAATATATATCCATATATATGTGTGTGTGCGTGTGTGCATATCATGTAAAATCCCAGCAATGAAACCGACCACTGTTCAGATGAAAAAGCTGACCTTGAAAACCCAGGACAGCAAAGACCAAAATGGTTGGTAGATCTCTGAATCAAACTTGTCCCCATTCTCTTTCACATTCTTTTATACGTTAATTTCAGATATACACACACTACTGTAATACACTACAAAAAAAAAAATAGAGCAGATATATAGTACTGTAATCTATCAATAATGCTTTTATTTGCCGACTTATATTGAAATGCGTTTCTTAGCAAATTTCATTCACCACCTCACTCTCCAATAATTCATAGGATCCACAGCACCTGAACTACTGTGTAACACTGACTTATTTGTCTGCAACTGCAAGTGTTACCTCTTCCTTCTTGGACAGCGTTCTCAATTATTTATAATGTATTTATATAAAAAAAAATATTTAACCTTTGAAGGTCCCATGTGATGTAACTTGTCACCTTTCAGAAATTACAAGCATGCCTCTGAAGATCTGTGAACCTCTCATTTTTAAGTCTCTCATGTTCCTTCCTCACACAACTAAGTAGGCTCGTGATTGAGCCTAAAATATTGAGACCTTGCTCTTGCTCTTGGGATTTGCATTCCCTTCTCTCCTTGTTACTTCTTTTTCTGATATCCCTTTGATTAATTAGTTACAAGACAGATAAATATATGCGTGTGTATGTATTCGCAACCGTATTGTGTAGAGTGTAGAGGTGAATTTCATTTAATATTTTGAATTCACAAGAATTAATAAGAGTCTCTCTTCATTGTTAATTGCAAGCCGCGGTCCAGAGTTCATGGAGTAGTTAGACCTAAATTGACGATAATGTATCCGTTTAGGAACGCGGTAGAGAAATACGTTTACGCTAATCGAGGTAAATATGTGAAGAAGATTATCTCGCTTTGAGAAAAATACAGTTAGACGTACTTTTTAGAAGTAAATAAACTTTTTCAAATAAGCACTGATTGACTTCAACATTCACGGAAACAATATTAGAGAATCAAACAAATGGATTGGTTTCTAATGTAATGAATATATAACTATAACTATCAAACAGCTATTCGTTGAAATTCGCAACAACAAAAAAAGATGAACCCGAAATGTAGTGTATATATACTACTAGACAAAAGTGTATTAATATCACATTTTAATGTTAGTTGAACATGAAACTAACATCATAAGAGAGGCAGTGATATTTCTGTAATAAAAATGAAGTTGCAAAACAATTTGTCATCGGTTATTAATAATACCTACAGCAAGTGAAAAATTCATTATATACGTCATTGGTTAGTTAAACCACCGACGCCTTAATTGTTTAGTTTGAGAAAGACAAACTTTAAATATTTGATTGTTCAGTTTGAGAAAGATAAACTTTAAATATTTGATTCCCATGTTTAACTGACATCTAATGTCATATTTAACCGACATTTATTAATCATTATATAGGAGTACAAAAACAACAAAATATTGGCATATCTGGTAAAGAATTGAGTCATAACACATGATAAATTTAGGAGTTTATATTTTATTATCGTTGTAAGAATTTTGTTTGTAAGCGATCTATAAATATCCTTGCAACAGCTCTCTAATTCAGGAAGCATACCCTAACAATGAGTTTCTAAAACCCAACTCACATGAAATGTTTGCATAAAAAACATACACTATATAATGTACAGTGTGCACTAGTCATATCTTTTTTAAATATGCAAGATAAAAATTATACTAAATATATAATATATTATTGATACTTTGCATTCAAGGTATCATTTAGGATCGGAGGAAGGGAGGTGAATGAATTTTCTTTGAATCAATCGATTTGCTTCGATCTGCATATGTAATTTAGAACTTTCTGAAAATTAATAGCGTTATGAGCAGAGTTTTAGGGAATTGTTCCAAGTGTTTTTATGATGGCAATGTTGCAAAAAGCCTCCCTCTGGAACCTGTGGTAAGGGTGTATGTGGACTCTACTTTTTGGTTGGGGGTGAAAAGTGTAAAACTGTGGAATTTCAGTCCTTCACCTTGCAAAATGCACGAGTGTCTAGAAATGGTGAATACCCATGGGCGTCGAGGTGCAGTGATTAGTACGGCTGTCACCTCTCCAGGGGTTGAGTGTTCGATCCCTGGGAGCAACGTAGGGGTGGAGGTAATCCACCCTTGGTGCAAAGCATCTTACAGGGGTGCGTCACGTTTATTCCTCGCTCCGGATTAGTAGGTTGCCATGGGTTACCTGATCCAGTTGAAAGAAGGTCAGGGACTCAGGAAAAGGCTCCGCTACCGGAGGTTCCGAGTGTGGGCCAAAGGTCCACTTGCTTGATGTTCAAAAAAAAAAAAGGAACGGTGATTGCCGACTTTGGTGCTCCATACATGTTTTGTCTTTTATTTTATTTTATTTGCTGCCCAAATAATTGTGCCCCATATTCCCCATCCTCACCCACGAATCATAAAAAAAGTACCCATGCGTCTTTGATGAAAAATTATTTACATACACAATTTCTTTAAATTTCTTTAAATATTGATATATCCAAACAAATTTAATATTTACAGAGTTGATTTTCAAAAGATGCCATCCTAGATTTATTAATATTAAATGTACTTTAGATTTACGTTTCTTATTTATGATTCATGAGTAATTTTTAAATTTAGCTCACTCCTTTCTCATTGAGTTCATTTACTAACGAGCAGCAACGGTGATCTAAAAAAAGAAAGAAAGAAAGTGAGTGATGCTATGTATTAAAGTCACAAATTCCTAATCTTAAAGAGAGGTCGTTACCGTTAGACCCCAATATGCCGCCGAATGGAGAAAGTAAAAATGGTTTCATTACGGTATTTTTAAATATTCATTTTGTGCTCGTTTAAAAAGTGATTATTAATCACGTTACATGTGAGTTGAGATAAAATTTATCTCATATATTTACTTTAAAATCCGTAAAATCATTCTATCAACGGATTCTTTAATATGCATTCTAGGACCGGGAGGGAGACGATAATGGAATCATGCATGAAGTTAAAACCAATTAATTAAATAGAGTAAAATATCTTCACAATAAAGGCAGAGTTATATTTATTAAAAAAAAGAGCATGGACAGGCAACCCTACATACATACATACATATTTATATGTTACATATTCAATTCAGATATATAGTGTGTATATCTACTGTGGAATCACTGACAACACTAATGCAAGAAATGGACTTCAACTCACTTGTGCGTCTCGTAGCATAAACTAGATTCCTTTATATTTTCTCTGTTCCTTGTACTACTCCTATTGACCGTTTCCATTAATTGTATCCACAATCAGAGGCCTCTTATCATGAATCGTGAACACCAATCACTTAATCAATATTTATATAACAACTTTATAAAAAATAAAAAAAATGGGGAGCACTATATATCAAAATAAATTTTATATGATAAAGGCCCTGTGAGATTTGATATTGTCCTCACATTCAAGAGTATCTGAACAACATTAACTCTTATAAAAAAATATTTCTAAAAAATGAGCCTTTTATTAATATAGCTAAAGCTATTATAAATCTTAATTTATCCGGGTAGTTGAAGCAAGTGTAACATTCACTACTCTCGCGGCGTCAAGCTCTCTTTCACTCTTTGCTAGGGTTTCATTTCCTCTCAATGAGGGTTGTCTCGCGGCGTCGAGGTATAGCTAGTGTCTCGTCGGGCCTGCGATTTCTTCTTCATCTTCGATCTTTCTAGCTTCTCCTCTTATTTGAGTTCCTGGATTGTGCCTCTATGGTGGGAATTTTAGAGATTAGGGTCTCAAAGTGGCCACCGTGGGCAACAATGGTGGTGAAGGCGATAGTCGACTATATGGTTATGATTCGTGCTCCAGTGTGATGTTTTCCGATAGTCGAATCGTACAAATCCAAAGTTTTTGGGAGACAAGAGTCGGGAAGGTCCGATAAGGGCATCTCTCAAGAGTCGACAAGATGCCGCCAGGTATGGGCGTCACTGGAACGATTGTGATTTATAGTCTCAGCACCTTGTTTTTGCAGCGTTTTCCCAATTTCCATCGCCCTATCAAAATAAGACCAAGAGGAACTGCAAAAACTTTGGATTAGTGCGATTCGGTGCTGCTTTGTGGCCAAAAAAGTATGCTGAAATGGTTCTAACAGATATCGATGCCTCTTCTGCCATGCCTGTGGGCTCGGAGGAGACGGCAGATGTGAGCATCGCTCCTGTCTCATGGGGATGTGAAGGTTGTGAGTGGGCGACTTCAGAGAAGATGTTGTTGAATGCCAGAGACCATGAGGTGAGTTACGCTCCCAACACTCATAAAGTTTCGTACAGAGTTAATTGGGTTTGGAGTGTTCAGAAGGGTAATGGGATTGAAGAGGTTGAAGTTCTGAGTAATTATATATGGTTCAGCACTATATATTACATTGAAGTGTTGAAACAAGGGGTAGTAGGTTTTATTTACCATTATTGTGAGTCCAGGTTGAATTACGGTATGAACAGAGCATATTTTGGACTTCGGAAATCTAACCCTCCTGTCCTTGGATTGGCTGAATTGGTATGGATTGATTTAGGTTGATAAGAAAAGGATTTGAAACTCACAAGGCTAAATTTATGGCTAGTGAATTTTTCTTTATGGAGTGCTTTATTTGGGTTGAGGTGTTTCTCTCTTGTTTGATGGCTAACGTGATTGTGGGTTGTATTTCATCGGCAAGAATTTTTGTTAATATTGGTAGAATCATTACTTTCGGCCTGTCCAGTGGTTTTGTACATGCTATTCATTATGGGCTTGCCTTATGCCTGATCAGTGGGAATGATTACACTGCGTTTTTTTGGGCAATTTATGGGTCAGTTCAGTGTGTATGGGATCATTGTTTATCTTTGGGTTGGAGTGGTGAATCTATTTGGTCTTATCTGGATGGGTGTGATGCTCTAACTATTGATATGATGATTGCCCTTCTTGGGTTTGTCTACTCAAGGAATTTGAGAATGAACTATCTCTATGTATGGATTCCTATGGAAGCATATTTGATAGCCGGGTGGATCGTCAAAGCTTCAGTGGATTGCTCTTACCCTTTTATTAGGGCTTATCGAGCTCCTTCGCAGTTTAAGAACTTCTTGGCTGTTGGTAGAATATTTTCTTGTATTGCTGAATTTTTTATGCTTGTCTTTTCTGTTGTTTATTGTTGTTTCAGTTTATTTGTTTTGGTTAGGGTGTTTGTTGTCTTTAATGTCTTCTTAATGTTTGTACTCTCGATTTTAATTTAATTTGAATGTTATCTTTGTTGGGAAAAAAAGTGTAACATTCACTAGGTTATTTGTTAAGAATAATTAATATAATTTTAAAAAATGTTCAAATAAAATTTTCCTAAACGAGCCTAACAGAGCAAGGTTCTTTTCACATAGCCACTGTTCCTTAACCTTTTACACACCCTATTATTCTCTTATCATCTCCTAGCCCCTTGTCCAATCTGCTATATACACAGTTTGTCTGCTGTGCTCACAGAAAACAGAGAAAAGGTCCCTCCTTTAACTAATCCAACTATCTTTCGCTGCTAAAAAGGATCTGTTCAACAGAGCAAACGTCATACAATTATACAAATCATAGCGGTAACCATCCCCCCCCCCCCCAAGTCTCTATCTTGTCCCTCCAAGATCTTCTACTAGTTCTGCACCATGACCTCTCATCATCGTTTTTGGGAATGATATGATACGATGAATCTTTACCCCAAGAACTTCCATCGTTTCTGGTGTAAAGTTTCGCTCTTTCTTCTTCTTCTTCTTCTTCCTTCCTCTGCTCTTAACAGTGATGGGGTTTCGTTGCTTTCTTTCAAATACTCCATCCTCAGCGACCCATTATCAGTATTAGAGAGCTGGAACTACAACGACGAAAACCCATGTTCGTGGAATGGAGTCACCTGTGATGAAATCGAAAACCCAGGTACTCTGTTGAGGGTGACTTCCTTGGTTCTTCCTAACAGCCAGCTTCTCGGTTCGATTTCGGAAGAACTAGGAAACATGCCTTACCTTCGACGTCTCGATTTGTCCGCAAATTTCCTCAATGGCTCATTACCCAGTTCTATTTTCAACTCTTCGGAGCTTCGGGTTCTCTCGCTAGCCAACAATGTCATCTCCGGTGAGCTGCCGGAGTTGATCGGCGAACTGAAAAATCTTCAAGTTCTTAACCTCTCGGACAATGCTTTTGCTGGGTCTGTCCCAGAAAATCTCACTGCTTTGAAAAATATGACCATCGTTTCTTTGAGAAGCAATTATTTTTCTGGTCAAGTTCCTAGCGGGTTCAACTCTGTACAAGTTCTAGATCTGTCTTCGAATCTGCTTAATGGTTCTTTACCGAATAACTTTGGTGGGGAACGATTGAGATACTTGAATCTATCTTACAACAAGATTTCAGGAATCATTCCTCCTGAATTTGCCGCACTGATTTCAGAAAACTCTACCATTGATCTTGCATTCAACAATCTGACAGGAGCAATACCAGAATCTTCGGTCCTTCTGAATCAGAAAACAGAGTATTTTGCTGGAAATGATTATCTTTGTGGGAAGCCTCTGAAAAATCTATGCTCTATTCCTTCCACTCTCTCTGTTCCTCCATTGAACACTACAACAACCACATCTTTAGCACCTGCGATTGCAGCCATACCGAAAACAATTGACACAAACCCAGAAACAAACACAACGACAAACGGCTCATCCGATGGCCTGAAGCCGACCACAGTAGTAGCCATTGCCCTCGGAGACTTGGTCGGTATAGCCATCATAGCCATGACCATTTTCTTCGTCTACCATCATAGGACCACAAGAGAAAATGCCAAAGGAAAAGAAGAGCCATGTGTGAGAGTGAAACCTCTTAAGCTTCACTTTTCCTGCTTGAAACCCGGAGAAGACTCGACTTCATCAGAATCAACCGGGTCTGACAGCGACCATGAGACTATTAAAACAGACACGAAAAACTCGAATCTTCCGAAAGAAGTGGCTCTTGTGACACTAGACGCAGAGACAGAGCTAGATTCGGAGACTCTGCTCAAAGCTTCAGCATGTATGTTGGGAACGACGAGGCGTGAGAGTATAGTGTACAGAGCAGTGCTTGAGGATGGAAGGGCTTTTGCAGTAAGAAGGATTGGAGAATGTGGATTTGAGAAAACGAAGGATTTTGAGAATCATTTGAAGATGATTTCAAAGATTCGCCATCCCAATTTGGTCAAGGTTCGTGGGTTTTGCTGGGGAGAAGATGAGAAGCTCGTGATCTGTGATTATGTTCCTAATGGCAGCCTGGCTAGTACCTTCAGCCACAGTAAGTTAACTCTCACTCTACAACTTCTGTCCTTGAGATTCATCCTGGGAATCAGTCAAATCTTCAAGTCAGTCTTCTTTTTTCATAAAATACGTTAGGTTGATATAGTTTTCACCCGTTTACGCAACATAAATTATGATAATTCTCATTGATATTCAGGAAAAGCAGGGTGTTCTTCTCCATCGAACTGGCCTTTGGAGGTGAGGTTGAAGATAGCAAAAGGAATTGCACGAGGCTTGGCTTTCATTCACGAAAAGAAACATGTTCATGGCAATATCAAGCCCAGCAACATCTTGTTAAGCTCAGAAATGGAACCCATAATAAGCGATCTTGGCCTCGACCGTATGCGGCCAGCCGGTTCAACTGTGAACCGGGGAAGCCAATCGGACCTTCCTCATGTGGGTTCATCAAGTGAGACCGACCAAATGTTACCATATCAAGCACCAGAGTCTCTTCAAGTTCAAAGCGTTCACGTCCAACCCAAGGCCAAGTGGGATGTGTACTCGTTTGGGATAACGTTGTTGGAGCTTCTGAGCGGGAGGGTCTTCTCGGACCGGGAGCTAGACCGGTGGGCGAGGGAGGGTGGGTCAGTGGAAGAGGAAAGAAACCGGGTTTTGAGGATGGTAGATGTGGGCATCAGGAACGAGGTGGAAAGGAAGGAAGAAGCCATACTGGTGGGCCTCAAGTTAGGGTTTCGCTGTGCCTCACTGAAGCCTCAGAAGAGACCGTCTATGAAAGAGGCTTTACAAATCCTAGAGAAAATCGCTAATTAATACTTGCCCCTTGTTTATTCTTCTCGACAATGATGCATTTGGGATCTTTTATCATATTAAAATTTCTTTTTTTGTGCTATGAGAATCTATAATTTTTCCAAGCGTCTCAGGAATGTTTAGATGTGATGGAGAGGAGTGATTCTGTGTTTATTTTGGGATAAACAGAGGAGCCATTCTATTATACTCTGTTTATGTGCTTATTTTGTAGATAGGGTGTCATTGCAAATGGAATGCATGAGTTTTAAGTAGGTGTAGTATGAAGATAAATTATATTCTTTTTGATAAAATAAACATGACAATGCTATATTATGCATAATTTGTACGAACTTCAGGCTACAATGTTTTTGTTTTGTTTTGGGGGGGGGGGTGTTCTTATTTACTTTGGGATTCAAGATTTTTACTTTGTCTAAATTTAAAAGCTAGTGTGTGCCTCACAAGAGTTTAAAGTGCACATGTAAATACAATCATACAACACACCCAGGGATACATGTCGGTGTGGTTCAAGTGAAGTAGCTAGAGGTTGGTTGTACATGTGGGAAGACAGAAAAGAGAGGGCTTGCAAATCAAAAAGAAAAATCCGTGAATGAGTGGTGGTTATAATAGTAGTAGTAATAATAAAAAAAAGACGAAGAAGTTAGCTTTTTGCGATGCTTTATTGACCTAAATCTACGTGAAGAGGAAAGCAGGAGGAGTACTGCTATGTCGTGTTTTGTTTTGATGACGATAATATGAAAGAAAGTGATAGCGGTAACTCTTGTCTGCGTCTGATATGTATAGGTGAGGGCGGCAAACATGGCCGCTGTTGCTGACCCATACCTGTGTGTGTTATGCTTCGATTGCTTTCTACAAATCTTGATTATATGGCTCTTGGATATTACAAGAATGACAGCTTGTAGACATTCACATTACAACAATATAGCTACTGCACTGTGTTCTGTTGTTCTCTCTCTCTCTCTGTCTTTTCTCAATCCATTTAGTTTTTGTCTCTGAATTCAGTATTACTCAGTTGCTGTTGAGAAGCTAGATAGATCGGACTTGATGCATTACCTAAGTGGCGAAGTAGTCCCCTCCACAGATACATACCTCTTAGGATCGATTTGGCCTCCTTTCAATTACAAAAAAACTAGGTAGACCGTTCAAGTTGAATTCATACCGATCTTGTACGGTAATGATGTTTTGTCCTTTCAAGCCATTCATGTGTGTTTTTTTGAGAGTATCATGTGAGACTGGTTTTATATCTCTTATTTGGCATTTCTTTCTGTAGCAAAAAAAAAAAAAGAAGCTAAATAGTTAATTTATAAAAATTTAAAAATCTAGTTAAGTTAGTTTCCTAAATATGCGTATTTAATAATTTGCATTGAAATCACCCTCCTTCATAATAAAATTGGTAGTTCGGGAAATAAATTATAAATTTGAGAGATAAATTGATATATAAGAATTAGAAACTTAGAATCAAGGCAAATTACTCCTTTCAATCCTAGATTTAAAACATGATTGTATATTTAACACCAGAGGGGATGTTCAATTAGCTTGTATATCTTTATACTAGATGGAGTATTGTGATTGGTCTTTCCCTTTTTCTTTGATTTTCAGCTTCTAGGATGAATCAACAAGGTCCCATTTGGTAGCATAGAAGTGGGGAGTTGGAACTGGAACTGAGGATGGACCTGGAACTGTGGCATGTTTGCTAAGATGCATCTCATTTCCATGAACTGATATTTCCATCATATATGATAAATGGTGGTTCCATGGTCCCTTAGGAACTCAGTTCCACTTCCATGAAACCCATGCCCTGACCATTTAACCCTGCCTTACCATTGTCTCCACAACTCGTCGCCTTCACAACCCACGACGCTGCCTCCACGATGCCGCCGTCTCTGGTGAAAAACCCATGACGCCGCCGTCTCCGGTGAAAAACCCAAATGCGAAGATCGTCGACGATGCCTCCACAATGACGCTGCCGCCTCCACAACTCTGCCGCCTATCGAATGTGAAGATTGTAATCGGATGATCCCCAAACCCACAACGCTGTCTTCATCTTCTTCTCCATTGCAGCGGTGACGAACATAAAAAAATTTTTGGGGGAAGAAGGGAAATTTTTTTTGTTGTACAGGGTATATTAGTCTTTTCACATTATAAATATAAATATTAAATTAAAATAATACCTTACTTCTTCCAACATACCAAACATACTTTTAATCTCACTACCAGTTCCACTTCCAATTCCATCTACCAAACGGGGCATAAGGCGCCAGACCATCCTGTTTAAGAAGTTTCAGTGTTTTTACCCCCTGCTTGTATGGAGAGAAAATGAGGGAGGAAAGAAAATTAGGAGTGAAAATTGAGGGAGAAATGAGTTTTCCCCTGCTTGGATGCTGAGGAAAATGTGGGAGGAAAGAACAGTGGGAGCGAAAATGGGGTGGGTCCCACACCCCATTTTCTCTCCAACTTTTCTCTCCACATATGGAGAGAAAATGAGAAGAAAATTTTATTCCAGCCACTGCCCCTCTTATTTCCCTCTTTTTTTTCATTTGAAAATTTGCCTGTCCTCAACTCTGCCCTTCGTCTTCCGTCTTCGAAGTCTCCATTTTTCATCTGAAAATGGGATGGGTCTAGTTTTGTGTTTTCTTGTTCCTTTTCCCTTTTAATTCTTTATTCGTCTGCTTGATTTTCGATATTATGTTTTCCTGTTGTATTTGTTTCAGCATTTTTACTATATCTTGGAAAACCCCTCAATATCGGGAATATGTGCAGGGATGATTTTGTTTCTGGGTCCTATCTTGATCGCATTTTTGGTTGGTGTTGTTGTCGGATGGACTTGGAAACCGAAATGGGTTGGTCAGGGGAGAGAAGAATTAATCAATTCTCTTGCCAAATGCTGGGAATGGTGCTCCATATCTTCGTCGCCCTCCAAGTAAGTATTTTCTTCTATTAATGGTTCTGGATTGCAGTCGGCAAATCCACAATTCTTGGTCATGGTTAATGTGTCCGTTTGGTAAAGTGGTGGAGAAGTACTTATGAGCTTATTCACACAAGTCGAGGCAAATATGTGGAGGAGATTATCTCGTTTTGTGAAAAAACACTGTTGAACGTACTTATGGGTATAAGTGGGGAGTTGCCAAACAAGCCCAATAAAGGCTTGAGTAAATTGCCAAAAATGGGGTGGGTCCCACACCCCATTTTCTCTCCAACTTTTCTCTCCACATATGGAGAGAAAATGAGAAGAAAATTTTATTCCAGCCACTGCCCCTCTTATTTCCCTCTTTTTTTTTCATCTGAAAATTTGCCCGTCCTCAACTCTGCCCTTCGTCTTCCGTCTTCAAAGTCTCCATTTTTCATCTGAAAATGGGATGGGTCTAGTTTTGTGTTTTCTTGTTCCTTTTCCCTTTTAATTCTTTATTCGTCTGCTT